>JAQMYG010000013.1:9390339-9401462 GCA_030014215.1 Clariallabes teugelsi
GGAGAATATATGCATGGCTGTAAAGAAAAAATATATAGTACAAGACAGACCAGTTTTCAGATGGAAACAAAAAACCACATTTTTAAGTTATGTATGGAAATACTGAATGATTTTGTACATAATTGTGCAGATATGATAAACATATATATCAAAATTGGTACAGTATATAATATGGTGCCTAAGACTTTTGTACAGTACTGTGTATATACAGTGTGCTCTGTGTATCCAGTGCATGTACAGTATTGTGCTTCGCTGGTTTCGTTTGGTGCTTAATAGTGTATTAGCTTAAAATAAATTAACTTTTTAACCCTTCTATATTGAAAATAATTTTTTTCAGTTCGGTGACTACAGGCCAGTTTCTAATCACATTTATATTTAATTATTAACAATCGATCAGACTAGTTTCAGTTCAAATGAAATGTGGACAGAAAAGCAGCCTATGTTTTTATTTAGCTTCAACTCGAATATGTATGCAGACTGTTAACATGATTATTAAAAAATGTCCACGGTGCATAGATTCGGTCATGTGTGTTGAAGATACAGAACCGGCTTATGTTTTGCCCAAGTCAAACGGAAACAGGAGTTCTTAACTGGATGTTTAGCGTCCCTATGAACCAGGCAGTAATTATTAAAAACCCATGATAAAAAATTTGGTTTATCAAACTTAGCTGTCTATTGTTTTTAGAAGGAACAGCCTTTATATATGAAACTGCAGTCCATTCTTTCGAGCAATCATCTGCCAGTCTGCACGTCTGCACTGAGTATCTTTTGCTCTCCAAGGACTGGCTTTAAGTGGAAAAAATCAATATCAAATTTCAGCACACTTCTGCTATGACTGCTGTACTGTATCAGCTCAGTGAGTATGATGGACAGCGAAAAAAACAAGCCGTCTGTTTTCACAGCTAATCCTAATGGATATTCAGCGTACAGGATATGGATCCTATTTAAACTAGCCGAATTTCTTAGCATGCTTTGTTTACTGCACCATAGGAATGTGCTTTTGTGCCATCTGTGTGTTAAAAAACCCAATAATTAACCCACTGTGCTTATCGTGACACTCTCATCAGTGCTGTAAGCTACACTGAGCTCCTTGCGCTAACCTCGGAAGGTTTTCTTCCCAATAACAGATAAGTAGCCATGATGTCATCGTATTTCTGTCCCTTGAGAGCCTCTGTGATTTCATCCTTTGGGAATCCCATCGTCACCATCAGCTCTGAGGAACACAGAGAACGAAGATGAGCTCTCAATCGCGTATCTCGATACAAAACCATCATAAAAGGATCTATTTCTAAATGCAGGTAACGATAAATGTGACATGTTTAAATATTAAAGCTATATTTACTATATTTTTTTCCACTATATTTATGATCATACTGTGTATGAAGTTTTCCCAGAGCAACACTGCAGTTCATCTCACGCTGTGCAAAATGATTATTATCACGGATCGCCAGCAGATGGCGGTAACACATCACACACACAGTGCAACAGAAATGTTTCTGAACCTTATTCAATAAGCATCTAATTCAGGTTTGTTTTAAAACCCAATAAAAATACTGAAACACTGAAATCTTAATGCACTCTGCAAAAACTGAAGCAGCACCTATTAACAGAGATTCCTAAATGTGTAGACTGGATTTCCTTAGTGCTGAGTTAAAACCTTAGACCTGATTTATGGACTGATGACAAATGATTTATTTGACTGTTGTATTCGCCAAAACACTTCTCCACTTACGGATTATAACTGCGGCACGTCTCTCTCTGTGTCGAGCTCTACGCTTACTCTGTACTGTAAGGTAAATGATGAACGATGTTCGTGCCTGACCGTGACACACTTCTCCTGCCTGATTTATCTTAATGAGCTACTTCTGCTCAGAGCTTTCCGCACTCACCTTCTGCTGTTGTGGACGGCGTCTCCATGTGAGACTTGCACATCCCTGAAACAGTTTATTCCCAAGACACACCTTTTGCTTCAGCGGATCATCTGTCCTGGATACTGTAAACTCATTCGGGATTAAATCCACCTCTGGATTTCTTTTATTCTGCTTTGTGACCATTCCTAAAAAAAAACGTCTTTAGATCAAATTTACTCTAACAGTCCTTTAGCAACTTCTTCTTCTTCTTTATCTTTCGGCCGTTCCCTTTCAGGGGTCGCCACAGCGAATCATCAGCCTCCATCTAACTTCTTCTTTTCTCACCCCAACTAACTTCATGTCCTCTCTAACTGCATCCATAAATCTCCTCTTTGGTCTTTCTTTAGACCTCCTGCCTGGCAGTTCCAACCTCAGCATCCTTCTACCAATCTCTCCTCTGAACCACCTCAATCTGGCCTCTCTGACTTTATCTAACATGGGTTGTCCCTCTGATGGACTCATTCTTGATCCTATCCATCTTTTATCACTCAGAGAACCTCAACATCTTCAACAGTCCTTGATGCTATGATAAAGCATGACTTTTTAAGAATGGCTATTGTGCAACAAACTACGCCGGTTGTAAACTCATCCATGAGTACCTCGTGTTAGAACATTTTTTTAATTCTCAAGACGATTAACAAGGTTAAGTGGGCGTCGACAAGTCGAAACATTAATATAGTGCATTGCAGATTTTGGGGCAGAGTAATTAGTAAAAAAAAAAAAAAAGAAGAAAAAATACCGTAATCAGTGTCCTGAAACAGAGAACACCACTCTGATTAACCTGGAGTTAAAGCGTGTTTATAAGAAGGAATTTACCGATCCGTTTACTGTCATTGAAGTCAGGCTCGGGTTCAGTATAAGGCTGTAGCTCCTCGTCGTCGTGGCCCACGTTCATCCACTTATCCTTCATGATTTGCTTGAAAAAAAAAAAAAAAAAGAAAGAAATCACAATTAGTAAACAAATACGAATGAGGATTTGTAAGAGCAAATAAATAAATAAACATCAATGTTACCTCTAAACTGCCTCGTTTGAGAGGGTTCAGCACTAATAACCTTTTAAGCAAGTTCTCACAGTCTGTGGACATGTAGAAGGGGATGCGATACTTTCCCCTCAGCACTCGCTCTCTCAGCTCCTATAATAATAATAATAATAACAACAACAATAATAAATTGAATCTAAATCACACATCACAGCCACAGCACGTCGTAACTGTTGTAATACAGACCAGTCCGTTCTGACCGAGTGATCTGATTGGACGAGGGACATTCCACACGTGACGGTGACAGGTAAAAAACGTGGGACGTTTAACTATATGTATCACACGTCCCAGCTGTTCTAATACCCGTTAATTACACTAATTGTCGGACGCCAGCATGGGTGAAAGTAGGTCGAGCAGAGAGAGAAGCCGCCTGCCAAAACCCACACTGAAAACCAGTCATAGAAGCACTTTCAGGACTCTGATAACGTTGTCTCCTTTTCAGTCCGTTCCAAATTGACTCTGAATAATACTTTTTCTTTTATTTACACCTAAGGCAAGCTAACTAAGGCTGAATCCCAAAATCATTCTCTAACCCCTGATCAAGGGCACTACTTAGTGTGTGGAACAAGTGATTATACACATCGGGTGAAAATTTGCTGGACTGTCCACCACCTCCATAATAAAAAAAATACAGCTATACATAAAATAAAATGTTTAAAAAAGGAAAACCTTTAATCATGATAATTCAAGGATGATTTTGGGTAAGAACTCTTATCAGTACCAGTGTAGGATCACACTCACCCTCACATAACAACAACAACAACACGCTCTGTCATGTATTATTCCTTATCTAACATAAATAATGCAGGGCAAAATAAATAAATAAATAATATTGCTGCGTTTTTTTTTTTGTTGTTGTTGTTGTTGTTTATGCTCGATAATTGCGGGTGTAGGAAAAAACACACCACACAAACTTAGCATCTATTCTTACACTTATATATTTACACCTTCATTCAGATGGTAAATTAATCTTAAAATATGAATTAAAATATTTATGCATGACATTTCTCGATGTAGATGCAAATACTCGAATATGTGTCTACATTGAGATATATCATGCATAATATTTTATACATTATATAGCATAAAGCTATATGATTATTTCACACTCTCTGATTCAGCTAAAGCAGTGTTTTAAACGAAACCTTTAGATTCTGTCCGTCGAAAGGTAGCGATCCACTGACGAGTGTATACAGGATGACACCGAGACTCCAGACGTCGACTTCGGGTCCGTCGTATTTTTTGCCCTGGAAGAGCTCGGGGGCGGCGTAGGGAGGACTGCCGCAGAACGTGTCCAGCTTATTTCCCACCGTGAACTCGTTGCTGAAGCCGAAGTCGGCGATCTTGATATTCATGTCAGCGTCCAGCAATAAGTTTTCAGCCTCGGGTTCGAGACAAAGAGGTGATAGTTATGAATTCAAATCTAGCAGTTCTTGTATTATTACTACTACTAGTAGGACAAATAACACTAGGCCTGGCTATGATAGGGTACACGGAAATCTCCAATAAATACTTACCTTAAGATCTCTATGTACTATTCTCTTTTGATGGCAGTACTGCACTGCAGACACAATCTGAAACACAGCGGTAACGTGCATGCAGCATCAAAAAGGAACATCTAATGTAACATGTAACAAAATAATAAAAAAGTTCCCTATTGTCAGATCTATCACTGCCTGGGAGCCAGATGAGACTATGCCAGGTGGACAAGAACGACAGCATCAACTCTTTCTCCTGTCAACACTAGCCAATCATTGGTGCAAAACAAAATGACAAAACCGAAAAAACAAAATGAAAAATTCAATATAAAAGTATATTTTGAGTGACAGGTGTCTCGTCCAATCTGCGGTAAGAATCAACAAACCGAAAAAAAGGTAGGTGTGGTTTGCGAATTAAATTCTTATGAAATTTTTAACCGTTGCTCTTGAGTGACTGATGTCTCGTCCAATCGGCGGTAAGAATTTAATTCGCAAACCACACCTACCTTTTTTTTTGCTTTGTTGATTCTTACCACAGATTGGACGAGACACCTGCCACTCAAAATATACAGGAAATACTGCAGCCTCATGAGACTGCGGTACTTCTTGTACTGTATATCTTGAGTGACAGATGTCTCTTCCAATCAGCGATAAGAATTCCACTCGCAAACTTTACCTACGTTTTCCCGGTTTGACTGAACTGTTCTCCTGTTTTTCTCATTTGGTACAGTATTTTGTTTCTGGATAGGTCTCCCCCCAGGAATAAAATACTGTGTGTGTGTGTGTTTTTCGATCATTCTAGTAGTTAAATGTTGTATAGTTATGCAGTAGACATATTTAAAGTCTATTTGGTGTGCAGTAGCAGTTGCTGAATGGGGGTCATGTGTTAGCAGTGTAGTATTGTCTCTCTGCATTACAGCAATTTCATTACAGATTGCAAAAAACAGCTTCTTATAGAATTTAGTAAAACGTCATTACATATTATTTGTACGTTACTTAAAATTTCAGCATAGAAAACTCAGAATGTCTTTCTTTGCCCCTGCTTCATGTAGTGTAACAGGCTGGATGGAGGTAAGGCAGTGGTACATTAGTATGCAAAAACTAAAGCAGGGTGAATTGCTTTAAAAAGGTCAGATCAGCTACTGGTCTGCAGCAGTGCTGCAGCATGAGAATGAGGCTGCAAGTACAAACACACACACACACACACACACACACACACACACACACACACACACTTAACCCCCAGCTCTCTGATTCACTATCCTTATTGAAGTGAATCAGTCCAAAATACGCAAATCATCACCGGCGACTCATGTTTCCTCTGATTCATGATATACCCAGCTGTCATGAAACAGCAAAAAAAAAGGTATTCATAAAGCTACAGGCTAAATTATAGGAAATTATATCACCAGTTGCCATTTTAGTGCCCATGCAAACTAGGCCCATTACATGCTGCTGACAGTGAATTAATGAGGAAAGTGGATTTATGTGACTGATAGGGTTAAGTGAAGAATATGTGTTGCTTGGTTATACAGTAGCTTACCTGGCGAAACTTCGCCCTGGCTTCCTTCTCTTTCATCCTGCCATGAGCGACCAAATAGTCAAACACCTCACCTGTAATGAAAACACAGAGGGTGGTGTAATGAAGTTTCTTGAAAATGAAGTTTTACAAGGAGATAAACTATTGCCAGTCTTCTGCGCGACACTCCAGTCCAGTAGGTGGTGGTAATGCACCTTTTTTATTATAATTTTTTTGGATTTTTTCCAGATTTCCCCCCTAATTTAGTCGTGTCCAATTCCTCTCTGTCACTAGGGGGCTCCCACATTAAGGCTACTACTACCACTCCCAGTCGGGAGTGAACCATGTGACGCCAGCCGAACGCATCTTTTCGAACTGCTCGCTCACGCACCGTTAGGGGCGGCGTAACACACTCGGAGGACACAGACGCCCCTGATTGGCTGTAGAGCCGTGATTAATGTGGGAGCACTAAGTACCTCTCATCCCGCCCCTCTGAGAGAAATTGGCCAATCAGCTCTCTCGAGAGGACACAGACGCCCCTCATTGGCTGTAGAGCCGTGATTAATGTGGGAGCACTAAGTACCTCTCATCCCATCCCTCTGAGAGAACTCGGCCAATCAGCTCTCTCGAGACCTCCGGCTGTGAGAGGTTACAGCATCACCTGGGAACCGAACCAGCGATCTCCGGATGATAGGGCAAGCACTTGGAGGCCGTGGTAATGCACCTTTAAAGCGACCATAAACTCAAAAGAACTGGCAGAAACACTAAGCTTGCAAAATGAGCGTATTTTGAAATTATGTTCCTGGAAAATTCTATTGATTTGTATTTTCTGCAAAGATTGTGGTGTATTTTCAAAGAATTTGACAATTTTAGACGACTTCTTGACTTCTTGTTTGTAAGTAGTGACAAAAAAGATAAATTTTAATGATCGACTTACAGTTACAGTTCGGGGTTAAGGATTGTAACTCAAGGACCAAAATGCGGCAGCTTGACAGTGCTGGGTTTTGAACTCACAGTGACCCAAGTAACCACCGAGCCATCACTCCCCTTTACTCTCTGAGAAACCATTAAACCCCCCAGTCACACATGGCATGAAGTAGACTATTCTTTAGAACCAAATTTACAAGCAGTACTGACACAATTCTGTTCAGACCATCAACTCACATCTGATATTTTGGTAAAATCAAACCACATTAGAATCTGGTTTCTAATAACATTCAACTCAAAGAATGGGAGATGCAACACATCAAATTAGTCTCTGGATGTTTTACCACAATTTAGTGAGCAGGATTCTTAAAATCAGACAAAATGTGACAAATAATACAAATAAAAGCCAACAAAAAGTCAGACTTTTCCTGGGTCACACTCACCCGTCCAATACATTCAGTTTCAATGTCACTTCAAGACAATAAAACCTTATGGAACATAATCTATTATAGTCCACTGGTGATATTGCTGGAAAAGCACCCAACATCTTGCCAGCCAAAATGGGGTCAAACGATGACCTCGAGGCTGTCCTACAGTTTGAAAAATGGGCCACAGTACCTTCTCATTGACAGCATGCTGGCATACCCAGATCTAAAATGGGTAGGCCATACCCTTGAAAAACAACGACAGAACTTTTTCGTGATGAGACTAGGTAAGCATGGCCTCGTTTTTGCTTTCACGCAGTGGATCTATGACACATGCCAGAGGTCACTACTGGCAAGGGGATTTCCTGAGGAAACCCTCAACCTGGTGGTGATGGAGCAGTTCATTGCCCTCCTTCCACCGGGGACTGCAGAGTGGTTCCAATGCGTATGACTGGTGTCACTGGCAAGGGCAGTCCAGTTGGCCGAGGAATACCAAATGGCATATTTGGAGCAGCCAGAAATAATTTAGAGAAATTTTTTTTTCTCTTACTTCCCTGCCCCTCCTTGCCCTCTGCTTGTACCCACTCCTCAGAAACAGGGGCCCCCTTCTCCAGAAACCAGCACCCAAACCCATGCTTTGCCTTCCTCTCCCTTTTCCAGTTCACCATCTCCTACTCCTGTGATGTCTCCTTTAACAACCTTTCTCTCCCCACTGGTAGAACTTCGCATAATTAATCTTCAGTAAGGGTTTTAGGGAAGGCACGGTTGGTGAAGGTGAGGTGTGTTCACGCTAATGTGAACACATATCAACTAATTCCCCATCACCCTCCAATTCAGGGGAAAACATAAGGTTGGAGGCAGTGGTTAGTCCAAGCATCAACGATCCACTAATCCTAGGAATGGACTGCCAGGGATGTGCAGTTTTAACGAGCCCATGATTAGGTCCTGTGTTAAAAATAAGCAGGGTGTAGAATGCACATTACTTTCTAGGGAGGCGATGCTGGGTCTGTCGATGTCAACTCGGAATAAGGGATACACCAAGGGTGAGGCTCCTTCCCAAATAGGGATTCCCCTTTTGGAGATTTCTTTTAGGAGCAGTCGCATGACGAAACCCTGAAGCAAGCCTCTGGACAAGTGAGAGACCTTGACGGCAATGGTGGATTTTTTTTTTGTCTAAAAAGGGGATGAGCCTGTTCCTGGGGCTGGCAGTTTGTTTCTAATTTTTCAGATGTCACCAGCCCACTGACTGACCTTACTAAAAAAAGGGAGCTCCGGATCTGGTCCAGTGGATGGAGCCAAGCTACCGGGCTTTTTACTAGATAAAAGAGGTTGATGTGTTGGCCGGATGTGGCATTCACCGGACTTTTCTCTCCCTTTTTTATGCAGACTATTGCATCAGACTGGGGACGGTTCATTCTGGGGATTGTTCTATCTCAGGTGGTGGACAGGGAGGAGTGCCCGATGATTGTAAGTAGAAAAAACTGTCAGTGAGAGAAACAAAGCACAGCACCACTGAGAAGGAGTGTCAGTAAGGGGTCTTCACTTTCTGAAAGTACCTACAGGGGTAACTTTTACCCCCTCCTTTTGGACCATGTCTCGATTGAATTCCTCCCCCGCATGAAAGATGCTAACGCACGGATCACTTGATGGTATCTGGCACTTCATGGTGAAGGGTGAACAGATGCTACGGCAATTTTCCTTTCCCCGTGGGAGAATGAGGGGAGTCGGCTACAGGCCGGACAGCTCCCAAGCAGTCGAGGTAACACATAACGCTTTTCACCTGTGTCTCATTATGCAGTTCATATACATGTGTGTCTTTCTTTGTGTTGGCAGACAAAGAGAAATGGGGGGAGTGACAGTTCTGAGTGACAGTGTGCTTCAGAAGCAGAACTCAACAAAGAATACAAGTTATTAGACTCACCAAGACTGCTTCCAGCGCTTTATTTCCCAAACATCCCAAAAATTGTTACATTTGTCTTTGCAAATGTGTATGCAAGTGTACTGTATGTGTGCATTACCGCTTTTTTAAAAAAAAAATCCTGTTAAAAACATATCATGTTGCCTTCAAACCAACTTTAAATCTTTGCTTAACAGTCTTTTGAAACGACTAGATTAGCACCATGAATGTAAGGTGATAGTTTTTCATTTGCAGCTCATGAGAACAATCACAAAAAGACAACAATTAATATTGACTTTCAAAGGCTTGTGTGCTCTAAGATGTTTTTTCTGTTCACCACATGTATAAAGAGTGTTTATTTGCACATTCACATAGAGTATGAATTGAAAACTTACCTCCACTCGCATATTCCATTATTAAATAAAGAGTCTTCTCAGTCTCAATTACTTCAAATAACTTCACTGAAATTTAAAAAAATATAAACGCATGTCAAATACAAAACTGTTTGCAGCCTGTAAAATGTTTAAAACAATCAATCTACTGTTGGGCAAATAATAAATGTATTCTATGCATTAATACATATACATACCTATATTTGGATGATTCAAGATCTTCATTATTCGGACTTCTCTAAATAGCTGTGGAAAAAAATATGAAATATCAATACTGCCATTACTTATTTCCTAGTGTCGTGTATTCCCTGTCTTTTGTATCCATCACCATGTCTGATTTGTTTTCATTCACATCTTTTATCTACTTTATGCTCTTTCATCCTGGTACTCAGAGCATAGTTATTCAAAGTTTTAACTTAAACAACAGAAATGATCCTTGTTCTAACCACCAGTCCTACCATTTTATACATGTTCCCCAAAATTATTCCCACAACTTATAAGGAATATTTAGAATAAATGCAAACAAACCATCATAAATATGTGTTGGTACAATGTAAAATCCCTTTATCATTTATTAAAGTAAGAGTCAGTGAATTTTATCAAATGCACATTCTGTCAAAGTTGGCAAATATCTCCTTATGTTCTGTTGGCTGTCTGTCTGCCCTGGCTCTGTTAATGGGAAACAAAACAGTGGAGCAGACCGCACCACACGTCGTTATTCCAGCTAATCAGCAACAGGGGCATTCTTGTTCTATGACATTTATAATAAAATTAATCAGCATGTTTTGGTTTGCTAACTTCAGTATCACTGATTTGTTGTTTAACATATGAAAAAATATATAAGTTTCAAAACAACAGCCAATTGTTGTTGATCTTTACAAATCAGACAATGAATAAGAAACAATTTTGTAGCTTTTAATATAATAAATAGACGAAAGCCGATGAAGCACAAGTAAAGTTATAGAGAAAAAGGTCCTTCACTTGAAAAAGTTAGACATTTGTCAAGAATTGGAGCCATTTAACCGTTCTGAAGACCTGCGATATAAATTGAAGAGGAAAACACACTGTAAGTATATACAATAAAGAGAGCTGAAAGTGCTCAACAATTATCAAATCTGGTTAGACTACTTATCTCACGATCACATGATCTTAATTGTAGGGAGTCTGATGTTTTTTTTTTTTGCAATCATTGTTTTGTAAACTAAACAAACAGAACAAGTCTTACAATTTTTCTAAATTAGTTGCTGCATTTTAATACAGGGTGCCAATAATTAAGGTATTAATAATTGAGATGATAATCAATGTTTTTTGCCTCGTCTGGCATTACTCTTCTAGCGAGTTGAATTTAATTTGATTGGACGAGGTTAACTAGGATCACTAGGCTCACTAACTTTGTGTGAGGGTTCACCCCTAGAGGGCGCTAAAACGCCCTGTTGGTTTGTGTTTTCAGTTAGAGAGTTAAGTTAAAACTTCATTTCCCACAAGGCGCCTCGGCCAGGTGAAGAGAGTACACCTGGGACGAGGCAAACTAATTA
>JAQMYG010000013.1:9425641-9463320 GCA_030014215.1 Clariallabes teugelsi
CGCGCCCCCCCGGGGGGGCGCGCCCCACTATTTGAGAACCACTGCACTAAACTCAGGCTGATCAGTACAATGGAGGCCAGTTTATTTTCCAGAGAGCAGACATTGGAGTGAAGAACAGATGGAAGATCTTAGCTTTTAGGTTAGCATGGATCCCCTGCATGCTTACCGCACGTCCGCTGTACCACAAACAGCTTGCGTCATCCCCTCACCCAGTCCCCGCCATCAGGAGACGCTGAGGTCTGGAGTTCTGCTACCGAGAATGGCATTTCCAATTATGTACCAATCCAAAAAATCTTGTGGTTCTAGCAAACATGTGTTTGGGGTCTTTGTAGATGTTAAAAAGAAAAAGAAAAACTTTAGACAACATAGCTAACATGCCACTACTGCGAAAACTAACAAATTGGGATTAGCTAAGTTTGTGCAAACTTTATAGGAAAAAAGTACTGGTTATGTAAAAAAAAACAAAAAATAATGTTGTCGTTATTATTACAGTACCTGTCAAGCTAGTAATAATAACAGAATAATCTCTTCATCCCTCTTTATGGACTTGAGCTGATAAAAAGGCCAAAAAACAACCTTGTCTCTGGAGCTCTCCAGCCGACTGACTTCCAGGCCAAGGACGAACCTGGGAAAAGAGGCCGACCTACAGTAACACTGCGATGAATCCTGACTGTGTCATGTCTGGAGATTTTCGGCCAGCCAACTTCCAGTCAGTTGGGTGCGAATTGGGGAAAGGAGGCAGAATAAAACAGCTCTCTGGTTGGATAGCTTTGTCGTTTTTTTGTTCTTCTGATCTCCCCTTACTATGCACTACTCTGTGCCCAAGCGCAGGCCTCCAGCAATGTTTATTTCAGGTTTACAAATGATGCGAATCACAAAGCGTATTCTGCCAGCACGCGCACAGAGTGGACAGCTAGCGAACCGAGAGGAGATTATTATAATATATTTAATTATCACACCTTTAATTAACTTTGGTTAAGTCATTTATTTCTTGATGTAATTAAGTTAATACCAACATAGTAATTATTGCTGAACAGATGTTAATTAGTTGAAGTGATTTGTCACTACACAATCACTTACAGTATGTGATGTATACAACTTTATGCCCTGCAATTATTGAAAAAAGCCTGAAAGAAAGCATGATTACAACCAAGGCCAGTTAAAAGCTCAAAGGTAACCTTGTTCTGAGACTAAGACTAACATTTACTCGTTTAATAAGTGAAAACTTAATGGAACCACAACTAATCATCTGTGGTCATGAGATCTCACAATGTGTTCTCAGACTAATGATAAGGAAGCTAAAAGAAGAGACTGCGGGACAATGTGAAGGCAGCAGGAACAACTCTTTCAAGGAGAATGATAAGCAGTGAACTGTACAGCAATCATCATAATTTCTACAGAAGAAAGACGCAAAGTTTTTTCTCTTTCATATGTGCGCTCTTAAATTTTCTATTTTCTCATTATAAGTAAAGTGAAATAGTTCAAGATTTTTTTTTTGTTTGTTTCAATTACTCCAGCTTTCAAAAAATCAAGTATTTTTTTACTTTTAAAAAATCGAGTATCTCATTAGTAGAACTATTAGAATAGTTCCTAAGATCAATCAATAAAGGATTCATGATACAGAAATGTCCAACTTCTGAAAAGTATGTTCGTTTATGCACCCAGTACAAGGTCAGGGCTCCTTCAGAACAGATTACTGTATCGATGTGTCAGGGCATGGAGTTATCAATCTGTTCCACTGCTAAGGCATTACTGAAGACCAGGTTGCTTCGATAGCAGCCTTCAGCTCGTCTGTGTTGTTGTGTCAGGTGTTTCTCATCTCTCTTAATGGAATGCAACAGTTGCAGCCCATTTCTTGCGGACATCTGTGCGTGGTGGCTCTTGATGCACTGACTCCATCCTCCACTTCTTGTAAAGCTCTCCCAGGTTCTTGAATTGGCTTTGCTTTACAATCTTCTTAAGGCTGCGGTCATTCTTGCTGACTTACCCTTCTTGTGTTCCGGACAATCGTCAAATCAGAAGTCTTGCACATGGTTGTGGTTGCGTGTACTGAACTAGACCGAGAGATACATGGTGTGTATGCTGTATATAAACACTGTAATATTTTGACACACTGCAATTTCAATTTTTTTAATCGTCGAAATTAAAACAAGAAATATTTGACTTACCATTGAATGAGTCTAGAATATTACTATTTTTTTAATTACAAAAGAAAAAAAACTTCTAACTTCTTGAGATGCACTTAAATTAAGCCTTTATTTGTCACAATTACAGATAGAGTTGGGAGCCTTGCTCAAGGGCCCAGCAATGGCAACTTGGTGGAGCTGGGGATCGAACCGCCAATCTTCCCGATCAGTGCCTTAGCCTTAGAGCTACCACTTGCGCACAAAGCTTCTTTGTAACAATATACTCTGGTCAAACAAAATAAAATTATAACTGTTGGATTTGTTTGGCAATATTTCAGCTCGTTCTGTTTGTATAAGACAAATTATGTATGCAAGAACGTTATACTAGAATATGAGCATCATGGTATATGGGCCTGGGCCTCTGCAAGCAGTACTGCACGTCATCAAAGGTAACATGAATGGAGTGATGCTCCAGGATATATAATATCCCGTGATGCCCGAGGATATACAGTACTGTATGCTGCAGTTGAATTTAATCTTATCAGGCAAGAAACGGAATACGAGGGAAAAAAGATGGATGTTTCAACAAGACAACAAATCCAAATACTATACAGACAAAGTAATACAACAAGGCCTTGTATGATCTTTTTTATTTATTTATTTTTTATGAGTCTATCAAATAGACTCTTAAATCCTTGGGGATCCACTATATACCCCAACGTGTGTATATACAGTACATATGAAAAACTGAGCAAAAGCAAGGGCAGTTCACTTTTATGTTTGATATTTGAGGGAGACCTGAAAAGTTGAAAGCTTCACAGGCACAGCAGGATTTTTTTTTTTCCCTGTGAGCCATTGATGCTGCACAGATAAAACATCAGTTCCAAAAAGAACTGTCGCATCCAAGAATACCTAGATGAGTCTGTGTATATGTGTGTGTGTGTGTGTGTGTGTGTGTGTGTGTGTGTGTGTGTGTTGGGAGGGGGGGTGCAAAAATTTTCGATGCCATCTCTGTGATCCTTGCTCACACTTAAAAAAAAAAAAAAAAAAACTTGTTCTGGTTGCTCTTGGTACTGTTCGCTAGGAGCTGCATGGATGCTGCTGATGCAGTTTAACCTTCGTAATACGCTGCATTTTCATAGCTTCGTCCTCACACGCCTGGGAAATACCGCTGGCTGTTTATTATCTCGCTCGGATGCTGTGTGAAAGCGAGAATCGAGATACAGATTCAGCATTTGATAGGATCAAAAGCCACGGCGAATCAACAAGGACACAAATAGACAGGAGACCCAGTGTGGGCCAAGACCGTGAGCTGTGCTCTGATACCAAAAGCGAGACAGAATCTGACCGAACCAGATTCATGGTGTAGTCACCAAAGCGAGCAACCGGGCTCTCCCACACTGTACTACTGCAGTAAAGCGTGATTATACACACTCAGAAGCACAGTGAGACTGCAGCCTGATCTAGCTAGCTAGTTGCAGTGGCAGATGTTTGAGAAACTCCTCTGGTACATATTCTCTCATCAGGCCACTCAAGATAAACATTTTCTAGACATTTTCACACAGCAGGTTACCTTCATACGCCCACATATCACTAATGTAAAAATTTGTTTGTGAGCATTTGTGTGTTGTGAGTTCATGTATTCGAACGAGAGCAGGAACAGCTTTCATCCAAGTGCGTTTCTCCGCCCCATGAGAAGTCTAAGCGCTACGACTAAAGTTGGCACTTAAAAACATCCGTGCTCACAGACAAAATCGACTCAATTATGATGCTGCCATGAAATTCCAGTTGGACACACACAGTCTGGGACACTGTTACTTGTAACTCTAACAGTACAACAAAATCTGGTGAATGATGTTGGTTGTATGCCTCATTCCTGTAATCCCGTATTATAACAGCATGTGTCAGTCATAGTGACACATCCTAAGGCTCTGGTACAGTTGTAAAAAAAAAAAAACAGCATGACTACAGGTAGTCCCAGACTTACGAACATTCAAATTAAGGATTTCCGCAGATACTAGCGGACCGCGGTTCAACTTGGGAAGTAGCTCACACGTGCTGTATAAAAAATAGAAACTGCAGTGCACTACATACCAATATTTACAATTATATAACAATATTTTCAGTGTCTAAGTGAAGGTATAAAATGTCTAAAGTCCGGTTTATTGTATGTGTGTCTATTGCGGGAGAAATGAGTCGGCCTCACCGGTTTCAATCAATCAGTCCGGGAGCACGATGATAGAAAATGTCTGTCCTGTAAAGCTGTCACAGTCCACTACAGTGGAAAACAGCTATGAGATAAAATGCCGTCCCCTCGCGATTTAATGGCGCAGAGACAACTCTGTTACACTTGACATGAGATTCATTTCCTTAGGCATGATTATGGTTTTTGGCCATATGATGGCGGTGTGGGGAAAGGGGGGATTTAGTCAAGTGGATTGGTATGCTTTACATTGTACAGTATATTCGTGCCAAAGGCGGATAAGACTCACTTTTTCGGACTTAAGAACAAATCGGACTTACGAACGTGCTCCCAGAACAGAACTCGTTCGTAAGTTGAGGCCAACCTGTAGTTGGAAGGTTAGGAGACGAGATGTTGACAGGACTGAATTCGTAAATATTTGCAGCTAGTTGAAGGTAAATGTATACTAGACAAGTTGTATTTCTGTTCGTGGAACTAAAATTCGAAACTCCAGTCTGATTTAAATGCGGGCATTTAATACACAACGTTAACAATAACTGATCGAATTTAGCACACAGTCACTAAGTCACTTTGTTACAAATCTTTTCACATAGTTTATATATACTGTAAATATTCTATATAAATTATATCTTAGTCTTGTTGTACATATTTATTCTTTGATTCTTATTTGTATTAGTTATTTTTTCATCTTTCATCAAATTTTTCTTTTTTCAACCTGCACAGTCTGGAGTTTGTCGCGATCGCATTTCACTACTGCTGTACTTGTACAACCACGTATGTGACAAATTAAATTCTTGAATCTTGATTTCATAACAGATCTGTAACTTAGCAACTGAGTTATCACTTGTTCAGTCCTGTAAGCATGCCAACCACAGAGCCAGAGCATGTGGACCCTCCGTTTTTCTTCAAATCTCCGGTTTGGAAACTATTTGGGTTTCCAGTGAACCACAGCAGCAATGTGCTTAGACGAGTGGATTAAATGGAGGCAGCGTGCCCGCACTGTTCGGGAAATCATGGCCAGCTTGCCAGTTCACCATATTGTCCATGTTACAAGTTGTATTGGATAACTACTGTTTCAGCTGGCAACAATTCTGTTAACACGAACTTATGCGGTGAGTAGTTTCTTATTTCTTAAACAACCAGGACAGAAGCTGTATGAAAAAAATATGTTAATGTGTTTCAGAAGAGTTAAATTATTGGCCCGGATAGAGCAAAGAAAACAATTCAGGAGATTGCTGAAATTACTGAAATAAAACTCAGAGCTGGTGCATTAAAAAAAGAAAAACATGGATGACAGAGAATCAGAGATCACTTAAACTTTTGGTGAAGTTGCATTGTAGAAGAAATCACAGCTGTGTTTAATAGTAAAAGTAAAAAACACTTCTGACAGAATTTGAACCAAACAGCTGTGTGTCCATAAGAAAACCACTTGTTAATAAAACTCGTCAGAAAAAAAAGGCCGCAAATTTCTAAGGAGCATAAAGATTGGACTTTGGAGAAATAAAAAAAGGTTGTGTGGTCCAAAATGATGGGTGCATCAGAGTAGGAAATGAAGCGAAGCACCAATGATGCACAGTGCCCACTGTACAAGCCTCTCGAGACAGTGTCCTCCTGATCTGTGGTTGCTTCAACTAATCAGAGAGCAGAGTTTCTACATCTGTCTGTCGTATTAAGCAGCGAATAAATACATGCAGTGTTATAGAGATGGGAAAAAAAGAGATTTTGTTTAGTGACCTAATGGTGCAACCTACTGCAGAAAGCTTAAAAGTCACCTTTAAGTCTCAAGTGAAATGCTTAGATTTAGTTTTAGGGCTAAGATAAATACAGGTAGTCCCCGACTTACGAACATTCAAGTTACAAATTTCCTCAGATACGAAAGATCCATGGCTCTACTTCCTGTTCAGTCACAGAAGTAGCTCACATGTACCAGATACCAATATGACCAAGAATATACAATATTTTTAGTCTGTAAGTGAATGTATAAAATGTCCAAAATCTATGTCCAAAGGTATATTGTATGTGTGTGTGTCGTGTGGGGGTGAGGGAGGCCTCACCGGTTTCCATCAATCAATGCAGGAGCATGATGATAAGAAATGGCTGTCCTGTAAAGCTGTCCTGACAATTTCACAGTCCAATACAGTGGAAAACAGCTCTGAGACAAAATGGTATCTGGGATTCCCCTCACGATTTTGTCGGACTTAAGAACAAATCGGACTTACGAACGTGCTCCCAGAAGCGAACTCGTTCATAAGTCGGGGTCTACATGTACTGAGTGTGATTAGCATGACAGTGTATACAGTATTTAGACGATGGTGGCAAATAACTGACGAAAAGGCACGACATGTAAATAAGGAAGGAAAGGGTGCCAAGGACAGCGGCAGTGAAGGATTTACATTTCTCAAAGGTTACAACCTAACACCTTTAAGTAATAAACAAGATAACTCATGGTCCATTCACAAACCTGGGTCAGAGCAAAACTACTGCGCCAGCGTTGTGCCTCGATGTTCTATATAAAAGAAATAATAACTGAAAGTCCCCGGCTTTTATGTTTGGGTTGCATTAAAAATATTTAAATGTTTTAAAGTGCAATTGACAGTCCTGAGTTCTTTCTAAAATTTAGAGACAGTAATATAAAGAAATAACCATTTCCCGACTAATCTAACCATCTGTTTAAATGATTTTGTTACAAGAATTCGGCTTCATCTATGATTGGTTATGAGCCCACACTAGAGCGCAAAGACACAGGACATAGAGGCAGCTCGGTTAAGCACCTACTGTAAATGGAGGCGAACTGAGGAGACTGCGAGCTCCAAGCAAAGTGCTGCGTTTGGTGAGTGATGTAAATTCACACTGCATGCATTGCAATGCTCAGTTTACCAATCCTTGTTTTGAAAGCAATGATAAGCTTTAATGATATTTCCAACGCATGTGTTGCACTAAATGCCGGTGTCGTTATGGTAAATGCCAAACCTGCTCTAATAGCCGAAAGCAAACGTTGAGGTGGCTTATCGCCAAACTCGTGGGTTCTGTGTGAATTACAATATGGGAGGCAAAGCGCAATATTCAGTGGGTCTTATAAAGGGCGTGATCTTACGTATATAGCGTGATTTCCATGTGAAAGGGGCTTCCGAACCAGTAATCCCAATATCAGATGGATGGGAAATGATTGTCTCATGGATTTAAATATCAAATCCGGCATTTTAATCTAGAAGAAGAAGAATACTAAGGATATCATTGTATGTGAGGTTATAAAGAGACAGAAAGAGCGTAAAAGATAGAGAATTTGGCAGAGAATGGAATAAAACAAAGAATTTTCAGATATAAGATTTTGAGAAGAGGTGGATGTATTGGGGACCACGGGTAACGCCAAACGACTGCAATAGCATATACAGTAGGTTATGGAAGGAATGAAAACCAAAGTCATTTTTGATGTGTATCAGAACATCATAGTTCATCAACAACAGGCTGGTAAACTGACCACAACCATTCTGAAGCAAAAATTTAAGTGATAAACAATGGCCATCCAGTATGCACCAGCAAAACCATAAAACACAAGCTGGTAAACAAAACCATGATGTCGGAAATGCCACGGGGGAAAAAAAAAACACATGCTGAAACTCCAACTAAGTGACTTGGAAAGAACCTATGCCCAGAGCATCACACTGTCTCTGCCAGCTTGCCTTCTTCCCACAGGGTAAGTCATGTGCACGTACCCTACCTGGCCGTCCACACGATGTAAGAAAATAAATAAATAAATACAGTAATTTATCTCCAAGGCCACCTTCTTACATTCTTCCATGTTCCAATTCATATGCTCTGTTCGACAGGGCTCTGTTGTCCTTCCTTAGAACCAGTGTTTCGAACCAGTGTGCTATCAGTTAGTGTTACAACCACTTGTAATGATGTAAGTGCTCAGCTAGTTAATTCAGGAAAAAAACATCCACCTTGGCGGTCCACAGTGAAGAAAGTAAATAACTATAGATACTCACTGGGCTTGACCATGGACAACAATTACAGTAACACTGAAATGCATTAGAGAACTACAGCATGGATACACTAAAATGTTCATTTTATGCCCAGATTTCAATAAAACTGATTTGTGACATTGTCGATTGTTGAAGTTGTTGCTCCATGAATAAAATTGATTTGAATCAGCATTGGGATTGTTTTTTACAAAAAAAATTGAATTAGCTACATCATATGAAAACAAAGTCTGGCAAAGAGCACGCAAATGGTGTAAAATTCCAATTTATTCAGACATGTATGGTGGCCACGAAGTGCAAAACAAAATAACAAATCCAAAAATAAAATAACCCAATCAAAAACAAATTAACAAATTCAAAAACAAAATAACAAAACCGAAAACAAAATAACAAGTCCAAAAAACAATAACAAAATCTAAAACTAAACAAGAAAACCGAAAAAAAAACTAAATAAAAAATACGAAAACAAAATAACAAATGAGAATCTAAAATAACAAAACCAAAAAATAAATAAATAAATAACAAATGAGAAAACACAACGACAATTCAGTCAAACCGTACAGTTTGTGAACTCATTTCTTTACAAGACATACAAGAAATACTCCACGCTCATGGCACTGAAATGTCCATAAGGTTGCAGTACTTCCTGTATATTTTGAGTGACAGATGTATCGTCCAATCAGGGGTAAGAATCAACAAACCGAAAAAAGGTAGGTGTGGTTTGTGAATTAATTACCGCTGATCTTGAGTGACAGATGTCTCATCCAATCAGCGATAGGAATTTCTTTCGCAAACTATTTTTGTGTTTTGGTGATTTGTTACTTTATTTTCAGTTGTCATTTTGTTTTTGTTCATTTGTTTTTTTTCATTTGTTATCTTGTTTTCGGTTTTGTTATTTTTAATTTTCGGTTTTGTTATCGGCCACCGTAGACATGTGCGTACGGCTCCCCACGATACAAACGCTTACTAAAGTAAAAAAAATAATAATAGTCACAGGCCCTGATTTTATATTTTGGCCACATTTGACCCCACTTAGGATTAATAGGTGACCTTTGTGTGTCTCAACTTGTCCATATTTGCCCCTGACTTGTCTGCAATCTTTTTTTGTAGTTGAATATTTCTGCTTTATTTTTTAGGAAGCATGATGTTCCCATTGTAGTTAAATGAGTTTCTTTCCACTTCCCAAAAACATGCTGGTACATGATGGACTGGCTGAAAATTGTCAATAGATGTTCGCGTGCCTGTGTGTGTAGTGCCCTGGATTAGTGTTTTTTCCCAAAAGCCCTGTTGTAATTATGACTGATAAATGTTTTTACAATCAACATACTAAACTCTCTCTTTCTGTCTCTATCATTTAAAATAAGCTTTTAAAGTTAAACTTGATAATATTGTGCTGTGGTCATTTAGCAGTCAAACATCGTCAAGCATGTGCTTCTAGAATTTCAATGTACTGCACATGGTAGCCTCCACTTGTAAAAGGATCAGAGGAAGTATTTCTGTATGCTTTTGACCAGCTACTCACAACGATGCTTTGTAGGAAGTCTATTTAAACTAGTAGTTTACCAATCCAATAAAGTTGCAGGCAGATAGTAAGTGCATTTCCAAAAAAAACATTCTATGCCCATTTTACCTCTCCTTTAGCGGATAATCTCACCCTGATCCTGTTGACCTGCTGCTGTAATCATTAACACTCTTCCACTCTCATTTCAGGACTCTTATTCACAATATGCTTATAGAAAACATTCTTACTTTTGTTGTATCATCTTTTAGGGCCAATACTTAGTAGGCGGACCACAAGTTACGATATAATCGCGATAAATTGGTTCTGTATTGTGATTCTGTTTGTATCACAGTTTCATAAATATCACAATGCCATTTTTTTTTTTTTTGGTTACAACTCTAAACAGACTAAACTAATTATTTTTACCACACAGGATACTGTTGCCTAGCAATGTGTGAATAGTTTAGAGTGCGCCACCTGTAAGATTATAGAGGAATGGCAATATTTCACGACCACAAATGGAAGCTGACATGAATGAATTAATGAATGAATGAATGAATGAATATAAAACTGTTAGTACTGTTTGACCATACTCTGGAGCAGGGGTCCTAAGTTAAAATTTAAACAATGTCCAGTCAATAATATTTTCTTTGAGCCTATGTCCGAATTTCCTGGGATTCAGGTCTCTATATAGGCAGTTATTGTAAGTCTATAAAAATATATTTTTTAAAAAGAGCAGTTTAAATTTTACATAGCATTTCAATAATATTTATTGCCACATTTTAGTAACTTTGTTAAACATGTGGACAGTTTGAACTTTGATGGCCTTGTATGCTTCCCTGTATTTATATGTGTTACAAACTTATCAATCTTCATTTGAACGCTGCTCGGCTGCACATGAATCTGAAAGGACTCTGGCTGCTCTGTCATACCAGACTCTCAGATCAGGTATTTTACATGCCCTCACCTCAAACTGCTGCAGATACTGTATGTTTGCTCTAACAACCCATTTTTTTTGTATGTGTTTGTTTTTTGTTTTTTTCCATAGTGGCGCTTCAATTAATGCTTTTCATCAACGCCATAGTTTCGGAACACATAAGACAAACTGGTTTCAAACTTCCCACAGAAAGTCCCAAGAATAAACATATATGAATCTATTGCCACTGATCTATCACTGTCATTGGATCTGATGAACGACTTGTAGGAAAAAAAGCGCTCGATTACTAGTGTATTAATTATTCTCATATCTTGATCCAGTCCACGGTCCGCAATTTAGTAATGCCTGCATTAGAGTAATGATTTATAATCCCACAGTCTGATTCTACTCAAGGTTTTTTTTTTTTCCCTGGGAACCTACCTATGTGCCAAGGATCCTATGCAAACTAGTTATTTTTTTTAGGTTCACACACTTTAACGCTCTTATTCTGTTCGAGACAAATGTGTCTCACTTCAAAAAAAAAAAAAATCCTAAATATTATCCAGTTTATTTATTGGAATAAGGTTTAAAAACTTTTAAAAATAACAAAATTAATGGTCATCATTTAGAGATTGGGGGAAAATCGATTCGGCTATGAATAGTGATTCTTTTGTCTGCTGATTAATAAATAAAATAAAATTTTAAAAAATTCCAATAATTTTTACATTTATAATAGAGATGAACCACTCAATTGTCCAGAGAGCAGATGTGGCTGGTTTTCAATTTGGTGATCAGTCGATCAGCCGCAGATATAGATGACTGCAGAAGCTTCAGATTGGCGAATTAGTCTTAAACCACCCTTATTACACTTGCTTACACCAGTCTCAAAACAGAAATTAGTTAAAAGATTAGAAGCGCCGTGTGCCTGTATAATCGCAGTTGGGTTTTGCGACTTTGGAGACGTAAGTGGAGGTAAAACATCCCAGTTTCTTTATAATCCTACAGATGGTACACTCTGGACTATTTACACAATTTTAGAAATAATAATTATGGCGAATGACGGACATAAGTGCTGCTCAGTTAAATGATAAAACTCTTGTACCTGAAGTTCGTTTGTCATGTTTAAATGCTGCGCTCGGTTTTTAAGTGACAAAACTTAAAATGTTATAAGGAACGGGCTACTTTTAATTACTCATTAAACTTGTAACAAAATCCGGGGAAAATGTAATATCAAATACGGATATTTTTTTAATCTATTAATTATTAATTATTCTCATATCCTCATATCTGGAGCCGAACCGCACAGGCTGCTGTTTAGTTATGGAGTAAAGATTTATAATCCCACAATGCAGAGTCACAGAGAGCAGGATGAGTTTCCTTTTCAGTGTCAATGTTAATCGGATCGGCACTGAGGTACAGTACAGTGATAATACAGTGTCTGGAGGTGACTGGTGATTCCCATCCCAAAAAAAATACTGTTTTATGTGGTTTTTAGATCAGGGACCTTGGGAACAAAGGGACACATTAGACCTTTTTTTTTTCCTCTCATGTCTTCTCAGGGAGTTTTTCCTTGTCTGCAATGTCTTATTACAAATAAAAAGCAAACAAACTGAAAATTAGGACACTGGCTCGTTAATTTAAAAAAAAAAACCTGCAGCGTGGATCTTTATGACAGTTATGTATTCATTACTCTGTGGTCTCGGACAAAGAGGTCGATGTGGGACGTCCGAGATGAGAGTGAAGCGCTTGTTCAGCGGTTATGACGCGTTATAACGCGCGTCAGCTGTAGAACAATGAAGGGCGCGCGAGCACGTCGTTAACATTACCGGCACCTGAACAGCCGTAAACTCTCGGTATTGAACCTTCGACTAGGATAACGATTTTATAATGAGGCCCAGACCCGGTGTGTTAATAAGCAGCGGTGTGTGTTCGCTCATACAGTATTTGTGTTTGGAGACAAGCGGTGACACAGCAAACACTGACATGAACGCGCGCGCGCACGCTCGCGCTCTCGCCCCCCCCCAAAAAAAAACCACACACACGAATACGTTAAATATATATCGTTTATATTCTTATGTATTCCTCCATACTTACATTCTCAGTCTCCCGCTCGTTCACGGTCGGTAACGGCATCCGGGTCGACATGTTTCAAGCTTTAATGCCGGCTCGAGACAACGCGCGCGTGAGTCTCGACCCTACATCTCTCTAACGGCCTGCCGGACAGCGCGCGCGCCACACACCAACACACATTAAAAACCCATAGCAGGATCCACAACCGGAAGTGCAAAATATCCAGAAATGAATATGGTGATCCCAGGATAAGAAGCGAATGAAGATGCTCTGCTGTTACTCCATCAGTCTCTCGCACTCTCTCTCTCTCGCTCTCTTTCTCGGCTCGTGCGTGTGAGTGCGCGTGTGCGCGCGCGCGCGCGCGCAGCTTGCAGCCAACCGGATGGATGCGAGAGCGCGTGAGCTGTGTACCAAATGCCCCCCGTGCTCCCTACATAGACTCCCTATGGAACCGTACTTTAAAAGCACCAGAGAGCCAGCTATTGATTTCTGCCACCTACCGGATTCATGAGGCAACTCGTTGTTTCTGCTCAGCCTCCCAAACGCATGCGCACAAGAAAGGTTAAAAACAGGTGCACCATGTACAGTAAAATCTGCATTGTAAATTTCTCTTAGTTAACCGATAGGTGAAATGTGGTTTAATTAAAAGTCTCATTCACTCACCCACTCATCGTCTATACCGCTTTATCCCGTATACAGGGTCATAGAGCGTATACTGTAGAGCGTAGACTTGGGGTGCGAGGCAGGGGTGCCAATCCATTGCAGGGCGCACACACACACACATACAGTATACACACTCACTTAATTACACACCATGGGCAATTTGGTAATTAGCCTACACTTCATGTCTTTGGACTGTGAAAGGAAACTCACCAAGCACATGCAAACTACACCACCAAGCCATCTCCATGTAAATCCAATAAAATTTTCATTTAAAATTTCTTTTATTTCACTAATAGGTGAAATGTGGTTTGATTGAAGGAGAAGTACATGATTCCAGTCTTGGTCAAATTCTGCATTTCATCAAGGTCTGCGAGCTGTTTGTTCTGTGTGTGGGTTGAATAAAAATCTGGTGTTGGTACACAGCCCTGGCTCTGTAAACAAATAAACACAAGTAATTTTGGTCAGCTAGTCCAGGGCAGCACTGTGGCTTAGTGGTTAGTGTTGTCGCCTTGCACCTCCAGGGGCCTGTGGGCATGGTACTGTAGGTTTCCTCTGTTTTCTCACACCGTCCAAAAACATGAATGCATTAGGGTAGTTCCCAAATTACCTGTAGTGTAAGAATGTGTATGCGAGCGTGCCTAAGATGGATGCGGCTTGTGCCCAGGGTGTACCCTGCCTCATGCCCTAAGGCTCCAGCTCCCCCCGCAAGCCTGTATACAGGATGAAGTAATACAGACGGTGAGTAAGATCGGTGAGTGGATGCACATCCATGAATTTGGGGGGCAAAGTGAAAGTAGTGTAGCACTGAAGGAAGGAGTGTATTTTTTCGCTGTTGAGTTATTGCATTATTATTGTGACACAATTTAGTTAATGTGATGCAAAGTTAATTAATGTGATGCAATTTATTGTGACTTAAATGCTAAAGATAGGCCTGTGCTTGTAAAAGTTGCAATACCCCACCTCCTTTTATAAAACTAATCAATTAAAATAGTGCTTAACAGTATCAAAATATAGGGAATGTACGAACAATTTGACAGCAGAACGTGATAAGCACCATTTTTCATACTTTTACTCATCTTGGCAAATTATTATTTTCTGACACACAGCCACCAAATTTTTAACAGCATAATAACGAGCCATTTGCTTGGCAAGCAAATTGCAAGGAGCCGACACTTTCTGAGCATTCCGTATGGAGAAGACCCTGGACTGCAGTGTTAGCCGTTATGCTCCTGTCCAACACCCCGCTGCCAGAGACACTCGGAATGAGTAAAACACAAAGCAAAAGCTGTTGGTTTATGAGCTGGCATTTAACACTCTCAAATAGTCACACCATTACTAGGTTGTTCATTTATTTGAAATGTTGCACAGGTGCAAAAGATGTAAGATTGGATGACAAGAATATTGAGGATGATCTCACCAGTATAGTGGAGATCAGTAAACAAGACCTGCTGGTGTAATCATAACACTTCTTATGTCCTCTATAATTCCATCTTATTCATTGTTTTTCCCAGAAAGTTAAAGGTTTGGGTCAGTTTGACAAAATTTTCTGTGGTTCATTTCTCAGGAAGTGTAGCATCTGTTTAAAAAAGGCTAAAATGATCATTTAGAAAATAGATGAATGTACACTATTGACTTTATTGATTACATATTAATTTAAATGTACAGAAATATTAGAATATTATTACAGATGGACGTATCACAGACTGAATGTTGGTAGCAGATCCTTTACATGTTGGCAGCGGATCCTTTGGGCATTGGCAATGGATCTTTTGGGTGCTGTGGGGCCTCCATAGATCACCCTAGCTTGTCCTGCACATTCCATGGGTGCTCAATTGGATTGGGATGTGGGGAGTTTAAAGGCAGCTTTGGGCTCTTTGTATGCTGGGCCCCATACGCAGTGGGCTGTGGTGCATTGGGTGTTCTGGTGTCTTTATTTCATGGCCTGCATTGACTGTTTTTGCCTATTTGTGCTGCATTAGCTTTCTCGTTCCAGTGAGAAGGGCTGGCCTTTGGTTTTCGTGGGCATGGGTGAGCCTTGTCCATAATCCTGTCACCAGTTTACTGGAATATAATTGATAATAAATGTTTGTGGTAATGTTATGGCTGATGGGTGTATGTATTTACATGATAAATACATTCATTGTAATCATTAAAAGACATCCGATCTGAGTACCCCCAACGCTGTTATTGTAACAATCAGCAAAACATCAAAGAAAAGTCATAGAATACAGTTGCAAAGATGGCTACATTAAAATAAGCTATGAAGTACCGTGCAAAAAATGTCTTAGGCACATGCAAATAACAGCTGTAGAGCAAAGATGTGTTTAAAAAAGTTTCCACATATATATATATACAATAAAAGTCAGCAAACAGTAATTAATAAAACAAAGTCAATAATTAGCTTGATAATCATTTGCTTGAAATGTAACCTCAAAAACTATTTGTGCAGTTTAATGCAGAAATTAGCTGATTAGTTTTACTGAACTCCCAGCAGACCAAGCTACAGTCCTTCTGAAGACAAGACTTTGTCGCACCTGAAGGGTTTTCTGGTTTGTCTGGTTGTTTGTTTGAACATTTCATGTTTCTGAAAAGTGATCTTTTACATAATTCAGTTTTCTTTATACGATTTCTTTTCTCGCCTAAAGATATTTTCCAGTAAGATTAATGATTTATTTATTTATTTATTGCTGGAACACTAATGCTCAGAAATCAGATTTTAAGTCGGTGTTTATATTAATTACGTCTATTAAATTCTTCAAACAATCTGATCAGCTACATTTGATTTATTCAGCTCTCAAGATTGAACTGATAGATGATCCGTACATTTATTTACCCACCCATGATTTTATCATCAAGATTTAATGCAGTTATTGTGCAGTAATTTGATTTTTACTAATCATCATTTGCTAGTCCATTTTTTTAATCCCTGGTTTGTTTTAAGGTACAAGGAGGATTATATGTGTTACTTTACCTTTGTGCTTTATAGTCACATTGAGTAAATGTATATATACTGTACCTAGATGTGTCTATAACATTATTTGTAAAGGACTATTAAAGACTTCATCTGTGTGTCATGTGATGGTGTAACAGATGGGAGTCGATTTATGGTCTATATGGTTCCCTCACCACGGTTTAAGTTTGACCATCATAAAATAAAATAAAATAAAAATTTTGTTATTTTTAATGTCTCACTGTTATATATGGTGTTATATTAGGGTGCTTTCCTGAGCCATTTCTTTTGAACATGCACAAATATACTTTTAAACTCTCCAATTAATTGTACAGTATTCCCCCACACCCACCGGCAAGGGTTGCCAGATCACACCAACATACCACAATGAAATCCTGACCCACTCCAATAATATAGAAAAAAAGCAGGTACAGTACTAAGACTCATATTGTAGCTCAGGTATACATGCACATATTTTGTTTTATTTTAATTGGTCTATTTTTATTACCAAGATAATATAACATATCACAATTATTATTATTATTATTATTATTATTATTATTATTATTATTATTATTATTATTATTTTGGCAATGAGTCCACATCATGCTAAAAATCATCAATGCATTAAAATCGAATAACTGAGTTGAGAATACTTGATTTTATTATGTTATTACGTTTAAAATTTGAACATCCGGAATGCTGTTATATCAGGTGATGGGCAGGAGAGTTCCATGCTTTAAGGCGTTCTTTTAGTTCTATAAGTAATAAATGGAAGGCAAAATTATATTTGTCTTCTCTCCCTTTTTTCTGATCACAATCTGAAATGTCGAGATACAGCGCCCCTGGAGCAGATAGGGTTAAGGGCCTTACTCATGGGCTCAGTAGTGGTAACTTGGTCATATTACTGTATGTCAGTTATATTAGTTTGTTAGTTATAATAACAGGTCCAATAGCTAGTAGTGTAGCTTAAACATCATTTTATTTGTTAGACACTGATGAGTCTTTACTACCATGCCTTTTTAATCATCATAGCATTACACCTTATAAAACACTTTTATTGTAAAGGAGAATATCAAGAGCTACTCAATTTGTGCATATACTGTACTTAAATGTAACCTAAAATCTATGCTTGCTTGTGTCCCATTTACTAACATGGGAATTGGTTAGGGTTACAAAAAAAAAAAAAAGAGCCAGCCACTTGAGAACCTCAAAGAAATCCATTTATTATCTATACAGCTTACCCTGTACAGGTTCGTGGGGGGCCTGGAGCCACCATACTAACCTCAAAGATATTTTAAAACCCCTGTTATGACATCCACCCTTATATACAGTCATCAAGCTTAGTATGTGGACAATAGCTAACCTCCCTTTCATTGCCTGAGAAAGTGCACCAGCATGCAGTCAATTGTAAATCTGTAAATCTGATGAGCTCTGGCTCTTTGGTTTACCTTTATTGTTTGAAAAGCACATCTGGCAAATGCATCCTCGTCATCTTCTTGGGGCTACTCACACACCCATGTGTGTATGCTCTCGTGTGATATATATACTAAAATATACTACATGTTCCCTTAGTGTAAACTCCTTTACATTTAATGTTCAAATTTAGTAGAGATCTGGACCCTTATATATTTAACTGTAGCATATTTTTTATATAACAATACTATACTTTAAGTTTACTTTATCCACTAGAGGACAGTGTTGATTATCTTTTTATTGGCATGGACAAGGCTTTTCAGAGCAGCCCAGTTGCAGAGGAGTAACAGGAATGAATTTTTTTATACACAAAAAAGATTTGACTGTTTGTTTGTGGCCTGAGAATTATAATTATTGACTAATGAAAGTAATAGAAATAAAGTGATAAAATATCATTTAATAGAAATAAAAAAAATTCTGATAGGATTTACTGTAGTAATAGTAGTAGTAGAAATAATAATAATAATAATAATAATAATAATAATAATAAATAATAATACAGTAATAATAATAATAATAATAATAATAATAATAATAATAATATTAAAAATTATCTAGAAACCTCTGTAGTCCAACTAGGGACTGTGGAGGGCAATGGTGATTACCAGTGTATTTGTTCCCATTTTACAACCGTGATCAGACTCCCGGTCAACATTCACACACTACAGGCGATTTGGGATGCCCATTTGCCTAATCTGCATGTCTTTGGACTGTGGGAGGAAACCGGAGTACACGGAGGTAACCAACCAAGGAGAACATGCAAACTCCATGCATACAGACCCGTGGTGGGAATTGAACCCGTACCCTGCAGGTGCAAGGCAACAGTGCTAACCACTAAGCCAGTGTGCTGCCTAATAATCATAATAATAGTAATAACAATAATAATAATAATAATAATAGTAATAATAATAATAATCAGTAGTAGTAGTATTTGCTAATTTTACAGCTTATTTCTGGTTCTTAGTAACTGTATTTCGTGCAGTACAGTATATGTCTTTTATTACTGCAAATCGTAAAAACACTGTTAGCTAGGCAAAGAGGAATACTGGCAAAGCTGAAAAGAAGAAAAAAAATACCCAACAATCCACTGAAGCTTGGCACCGAGATGAGCATTGCTGGAATTCTGCATCTGATCTGCTTGGATCACTCTTTGACAGGATAGATAGCACCCAGTCTGCAGGGCTAAACAACTCTCTGCATGTTCAGAACTCATTTTCTGCTTTTTTTCTCATTCCTTATGACTCATTCTCCCCAAATCAGAGCAAAACCTCTTAATGAACCCCAGTTTCTGTGTGTCACAACAATCTACCAGTGTCAGCATAGTTCTGATGTGCACAAAGATTGTAGAGACACTAAATGGAAATATAAGCCACTGATTATTCGAGAAGGTGTGTATAGAAATCGGTTGAGGTGACCCTGATCGCGATAAAGCTATAATTATCATTGTGGTTTGATTAACCAGTACTGTATGTTGTGCCATCGATTGTAAATTTTCCTCCGGGTACTCCGGTTTCCTCCCATAGACATGCAGATTAAGCTAATTGGCGTTAATTGTATATTGTATGGGTGTGTGCCCTGTGATGGATTGTACCCCGCCTTGTGTCCTAAGTCTCCTGGCATAGGCTCCGAGCCCCCTGTGACCCAGGGTTAAGAGGTATAGACTGTGCCTGACTGAGTGAGAAAGTGGTCAGCCTTTTAAGCCTTCAAAACTCTTATTATAATCTTATTGATTGTAATGAGAGGATTTAACATTTTAGATGTTATATCCAACATAGATTGCTCCATAACCTCACCATCCACTTTAATAGGAACACCTTGGAAACCTCCTCCTTTTTTTTTTTTTTTTTTTGCAGTTATCCAATCAGCCATTCACATGGCATCAAAAGAATGCTTAAAAATCAGGCAGAAACAGGGCAACAGCTTGAGCTGATGTTCACATCAAACATCAAAATGGGAAAACATGACCTCTACATTTAACCATGGCATGGTGGTTGGTAACAGATGGGCAGGTTTGAGTAATGAGCCCATCTGATTCTTTCATTCAGTTTGAAGAGAACATTAATTAAAGCTGTAGATCTGCATTATGCTGTTTTGACATGATTGGATGATTAGATAACCGCATACAAGTGAAAACGTTCCTAGAAAAAAAATTATTAGGGTATATTAAGTGCACACAATGGCACTGAACTCTTCATCTCATAAATAACTGAACTGATCTCGACCGGATGATTTAATTAGGGTCATGTATTGCATGTGATGTTCTGTAATTCAGAAATTCCATTAAAACCCATTTTACACCAAAACACTGTAGTAGTAGTAGTAGAGCTTGTATTGTCATTGTTAAAATTACAGAACGTTCTCTGCAAAGGTTATGTAGTTGTTTGGATGAATGGCGAAACAGTCATGTGTAGTGAAATGGACCAAGAATACACCTCTGTGGTGCTCCTATGCTCAGAGTGCGGGTGGATGGAGTGTGTATGGCCAGTCTGTGCGTCTGCGTTCAATCAGTTTAAAAGTCGAGTTACGTGTGTGCGTGTTGAGCCCCAGGTGGTGTAGTTACAGTAGGTTGCCAGTGTATTGGGAAGTATGGTATTAATGTCTGAACTGTAACTGACAAGAAGCATCCGAGCATGGATGTTTGTTTGCTCCAGAACAGTGTATAGAGATTGCATCATCTGTCGATCTGTTTGCCTCTGTAGGCAAACTGCAGCTGGTCCATGATTGTAGGAATAGAGCTCCTGATGTAAAAGAAGGTCAGCCTCTCGAAGAATTTAGCTGCTCTAAGGATGAGTGCAACTGGCCTGTAGTCATTGTGGCAGGCAATTACAGACTGATTAGTAATTGGTATAATGGTTGATGGTTTAAAGCGTGCAGGCACTAGGGCAGAGGTCAAAATGAGTGCCATTCAAATGTTCAGCACAGCCTGTCAGGGTACTTCTCAGTACATTTATCTAGTCCTTGTGTGGGTTAATGAGGAGCAAGTTGTGTCGCACCTCATGCTTGGTCAGTACCAGTTCCACGCTCTCCTCCAGCGACAGGGTTGGTATTCCTGTTATGTTATCCCTATCGAATCTAGCCTAGAAACTCCCTAACGACTGTTGACATGGTAGGGAGTCGTTCCCTTGTGGCGCGTAAGAGACTTGATTCCTTCCTACACTCATTGTGCATTATTGGCATGTCTCTATTTGTCAACTGTGATGGCACTTTATAGCTTTTTTTGAGGTTCCTCCTGGCTTCACTGTACATTGCTGCATCTTCAGATCAGTAGGCAGCAGGCGTTGCACATCGTTCATCATCCATGGCTTTTCATTCGGGAACACGCAAATGTTTTTTGTGGCTGTGACCCTGTCTACACAGAATTTGCTGTAATCCTTGACAGTGGTAGTATATTTTTCCTTGTTAATTCCCAAGTCATGTGGAGATGCTAATTATGCAAACATATTTCAGTCTTCAAAGCAGCCTTGGAGCTCAGAGTTATCTTCTGTGGCCACATTGTCAATGTTTTAATTATTGCTTTCCTTGTCTATATTAGTGGTCTGTAAGCTGGGAAGAGAAACAAAGCCAGACTGTCTGAGAGCCCTATACTGTATGTGGGGGAAGGGTATACCTTGTAGGCCAATTGGATAATGGTAAAAACCTGGTCTAAGGTATTGTTGTCCTTAGTAGGCATTTTACATTGTGGCAAAATGTCTTAAGATTGGCTTAAGCAACAGCAAATACCACATCTTGCTTGTTGATAATAGCATACCAGATTGGTGTTGTGCCAGCTTGTGGTGGTATTGACACAACTAAAGTATGATGGAAACAACAGTTCCCATCTATTGGTAGATGTGTATACAGTCTGTGCAGTGCTCAGAGAAAGTCCCCAAGAACCGACATTTCAGACCCTACAGTCATTACTGAGAATGTTACATGTTAAAGTCCATGACAGCACAATTAGAAGAAGACTGAACAAGTACAGTTTGTTTGGAAGCGCTGCCAGTAGAAAGTCTAGTCAATCAGAAGACAAAAACACGATAAGCCGAGACAGTGAGCACCAACACTATTAGTAGATTGAGGATCTTTTATTTTTTGTGCTTTCTTGCAAATACCTGTCAACATCACAAACATGCATTACTGCTGTATAAGATTAACCAACGCCACTGGTGCTAGGTTACAGACTGAAATATCCACCATGTGTTATTTAAATTATGTTATCGAGATTGTTATAAAATGTGTTTTTTATCTAAATAGAATATTCTGAACTATGATCTAACAGTTAAAGGAGCTGACTGACCAAGTTTTTACCAACTAACCAGAAACAAATGCAGGACAATGCCAGCATTCAAACGGTAGTCACAGGCCCTGCCAGCTTTGTGGTTAGGACTTCTCCCAATTAGCCCATTACATTATAAGGAACTTCCAGCTCTTAAACTCTGCCTACAGGATATTTGCTCTTTGTTTTAACTGGCGGTTCACCATCAGACCCACTGCCTTGCTCCTGGCATCCGCCACAAAATTGATATTTAGTACAGCTCTCTTACGAGAGGAGCCACCCCTGATGAGATGGAAATGTAATGTAGAGTTATTACACTGAAAAAGGGCTTAGCAGTGAACCCTTTTTCCTTGCCGCGGCTCTCTGATGTCAGTTTTGGTGTCACAGTGCTGTAAATGAGTCAGATTGTAGTTACAGTTCTGCTTGGTAAAGTTCTGCTGGATTTTGTGGGTCATTCTAAGGAAAGGGTTCAAAGCTTCCAAACAAGTTGTGATGCATTTGACATCTTGATAGCTGATTTTGAAATTGAACAGCCTTCCTTAAAATTGTGAAAATCTAATCTTTTGGGTTCTTCATGCCCATCTTATCAGTTATCCTCCTCACTGTGCTTATCTGTATTTCATGTTAAGAGAGATAAAAAGGAATTTATATACAGTATGTGCAGTGTAATAATAATACTTACTTAATACTTATGGTATTAATAATGCAGTATTAATAACTTGCATATATAATAACAAGGATGCATTGGTGGCGTAGTGGTTAGGACTGGGGCATCAGATCTCCAGAGATGAGAGCTTGATCCCCACCTTCAGATATCTATGTGTGTGGAGTTTGCATGTTCTCCCAGTGCTTGGTGGGTTTCCTCCAGGTGGTTGGGTTTCCTCACACAATCCAAAGACCTGCAGATTAGGCTAATTGGCCTTTCCAAATTGCTCATAGTGGGTAATTGTGCCCTGCAATGAATTGGCATGCTGGCATGCTGTAACCCTCTATTGACCCTGTACACCAAGAATGGTACAGTATAGAGAATAAATGACAGAGTGAGTGCATATAGGAAAAATTTGTTGCTGAGAGAGATCAGAGGAGAATGACCAGATTTTAGTCTTTAAGAACTAAAAAATAATACTTTATGCCCCTGGTAAGCAGAAAAGCATCTCAATCTGGAGAAGACCACATCAGGCTCCACTCAGGGCCCCGCAAGAACAAGAACTTGGGACAATCATAGGTACAGACTCGTCAAAACAGGACTAAAAATAAGACCAGGAGATTTATTTATTTATTTTTTATCTTTTATCAGCAGTCCAGGTTGTATGTACATGTGCTGATGATCATCAGTTCATGGCTGGAAGGAGTAACCCAATGTGGTCTTCTTCTGTTGTAACCCATGCATCTTAAGGTTTGATGTTTTATGAATGCTGAGATGCTCTTAGTACACCACTGTTGTAGTAAAAAGTGATTATATGTCCTTCCTGGTTGCTTAAACCAATCGGAAGATGCTGATCTGATCTATTTTATCAACAAATGGTTCCACTGAGAGAACTGCACTACCATCACATGGCCAAATCAGACAATTGAGTATATATGTAGTTAATGCAATGCCAATTCAATACTTCACTTTTTGGAAGGTCCCAATAATTCACACAGTAATATTGCTTGTTACGGTACATACTGAATACCGCTTCCACTCGACAGACGATGATAATACAAGCTGGGGAGATCCATTATACCCCTCACTTCACCCAGACTGCTTAATAAATAGCAGTTGTTGAATTTGAGCAAAGCATGCTTTACAAGGTAGAGCTTGCTCATTCCGTTTTTGCTCCGACAAGTCAATAAAACCCGCTGGTATGCCGAACATCTTTGGAAGGCAAGATAGGCGAGGGTGAGGACGTGAGTGGTATTTAATCAAGGATAAAGTGATCCCAGTATTAGAGTGCCAGGCAGCCGTGCCTAAAACAACAAATGTTATGTCTAAAGTAAATACTAAGCGATGGAAGAAGTTCACCAGAGGCGGCATTGACAGTCTCTTGAGGAAAATCAAGAGGAAGTGCTACTTTAAACTGTGGTCCATGTGGTGACTTTTTTTTTTTTATGTGAATAAACATTTTGAATTATTTTTAACAGGCAAATCATGAGTGATCGGGATGTCAGGAAGTCTACATTAACTTTTTTTAAAAACACTCCTTGCATGTGAGGTGAGCAGAAAAGCATATCAGAACACAAAATACATCAGACAATGAGGAGGATATGCTACAATAGCACAGACTTACTCAGAAATTCTTCCAGGATATGAAAAGGTTTCATATATGTAGCCATGACTCCATGAACTGTGGTGTTGGTGTAATGTGTGGGACGCTTAATACCCATAAAGCATTGCTAAACCATAAAGTTCCTGAATGCTGTATCTGAATCCTTTTGCTGCTTTCATGCATGCCACAATTTATCCATCTTCTAATGGCTATTTCCAGCAGGGTAATGTCAAAAGGGCCGACTCGAACCGGTTCCATGAACAGAGTGATAAATTCAGCGTACTTCAAAGGCCTCCCCAGTCACCTGATCTGAATAAAATAGTGCACTTTTGGGATGAGGTAAAATGAAGGATTCACAGCGTGAATGTTCAACAGATAAATGTGCAGCGCTGATGTGACACAATCAGGCCAACATGGCCCAGAATTTGAAAGAAATGTCTCCACCACATTGGAAAAAAGGATTGTGGCTGTTCTGGGAGACAAGGTGTTTTATACATATCTAAATATAACTTTCTTTTTTTTTTTTTTAAGGGCAGCACGGTGGCTTAGTGGTTAGCACTCCAGGGCCCGGGATAGATTCCCACCTCTGTGTGCATGCTCTCACCATGCTTGGTAGGTTTCCTCCAACAGTCCAGGGGACATGCAGATTAGGTTAATTGGCGCTCCCAAATTGCCCGTAGTGTGTGAGTGAGTGTGTGTGCCCTGTGATGGATTGGCCCCCCGTCCAGGGTATCCCCTTCCTCATACCCTAAGTCTCCTGGGATAGGATCCAGACCCCCCTTGGATAGGATAAAGATGATGGTATAGACAATGAGTGATGAGGACGTAGACTTATGAGAGGTGAAACTGTGTGATGATTGATTGATTGATTGAAAGATCTGAAAGTCTTAAGCTGCCTGAATTCATTCCTGCCATTGCAACAGTTGGCAATGTCACCAGTGTTTTGTCTATTGCTGTTGAAGTCCTTACCACAAGAAACAAGACATCCTTCATTTGAGGTGAAAAAAAAATGTAGGGTTTCCCTGATGTATCTGCTGCAAGAAAATAAACAGATCATGACGCATCATGAGTGACGAGTGATCCGTTATGACTTGTCATTTTCTGTGTTCATTCGTTCTTCCCTCCTTCAGCTTGGCTTGATTGAAATGCCACTGGTGTAAGTGCCTGGCACTTAGTGTTCATTATCTGGCTCGTTTTCATCTGCTGTTTTATGTACAGAGTAACCAGTATGTCAAACTAGCAACGTAATATGGTGTCACTCCGCAAGGGAGTACAAACTGCCAACTGACACAACACGGTTTGATAAATAGGCCCTTTACCTAATGTGTGAGTGTGTGTATGTGGATGTGTGTGTGTAAGAATGTGGTTTGGTTGAGTGGCTTTCTCTGTTCGCCACTTCTGAACACAGTCTCTGCCAAAAGCAAAAGAGTGACCTCATCTAATTTTCTTTTTCCGGTTGGCGATGCCCTCCAATAAGCACCAAGATTTTTTTTAACCTTTCTCCTGGGATCTCCTGCTCAGTTACCCGTAGAAAGACATTCGGAGTTCATTCATACTGTAAGTTCACAAATGGGCTGTTTTATTTCAAATGGACTTAAATATTACTAAGTAGTAAGGATGTAATACGTTATATTATGAATACATTATTTAAAAAGAACTAATGAAGTTTTCTATACAGAAATAAATAAAGCTAAGAAGAGGAGATGCTCTGATGCATTGTTTTTTTCTTCTTCTATGCAACAAATTTGCAAGCATATCACGTACGTAAACAAGAGAAGAATGTAAGTAATTGGGGCCAAATTCCACAACCCTTGTTCTGTGCAAAAATGCATTTAAAAGTTCAGCTGAGACTCTCATAGCTTCTGCAGTCCCAATGAGGTACATCAAGTTGGTAGCTTGTAAAGTTGCTGTGTATTTAGTTAAGGGGGTGGCACGGTGGTTTAGTGGTTAGCACTCTCACCTTGCACCTCCACGGTCCAGGTTCAATTTGTCTGCATGTTCTCACACTCCAAAGACATACAGATTAGGCTAATTGGCATTCACAAATTGCCTGTAGTGTGTGTGAATGAGTGTGTGATGGATTGGTACCCTGTCCAGGGTGTACCCCACCTCGTGCCCTGGTATAGGCTCCAGGCCCCCCGCGACCCTGAATATAGGATAAAGCTGTATAGAGTGAGACTGCTAGCTAAGGTTAGCTATATAGCAATTTCTGGAGAAAGAAAAGAGATAAATTAGCATGTTAAGTGAACAATGCATTTTTGTACGGAACGAGGGTTGTGGAATTTGGCCCCAATTACTTTCTGTAAGGTAAGTAATTGGTGCCAGTAATTGGGGCCAGTAATTGGTGCCATTGGGGTAAGTAATTAGGGCCAGTAATTGGGGCCATTGGGGTAAGTAATTAGGGCCAATAATTGGAGCCATTGGGGTAAGTAATTAGGGCCAGTAATTGGGGCCATTGGGGAAAGTAATTAGGGCCAGTAATTGGGGCCATTGGGGTAAGTAATTAGGGCCAATAATTGGAGCCATTGGGGTAAGTAATTAGGGCCAGTAATTGGGGCCATTGGGGTAAGTAATTAGGGCCAATAATTGGGGCCACTGGGGTAAGTAATTAGGGCCAGTAATTGGGGCCATTGTGCTCTTGTTTCAATGCCACAGTCGATGTGCAGAGCAGAAAAATGTAAAACAACCAAGACCTATGGCAATGTATTTAAAATGGTTGTATTGCTACAGTAGCTTCGGTAAGCCATATGGCTAGTTTCAGTTAGATATTCAGTTATTTCTGGGTGGAAAAAATTACTTACATTGTGCTCTTGTTCCAACGTCACAGTTGATGTGCAGAGCAGAAAAATGTATAATGATTTTAACATAAATGATTATAATCATTTATAATTGCAATGCGTTTATAAATAAATAATTTTTTTAGTTAAAGACAGACTTGCAAATCTGAACTACTTACATTTAAGCATTTGGCAGATGCTCTTATTCAGAGCGACTTTATCTCAATATACATCTGAGTATCAGCATCAACTATAGCACTTTTTATCCTTTATATAGCGTCCCAGGAGACTTATAGCACGAGGCATACACCCTGGTTCACCCTGGACGGGGCACACACATACAGATTCACAATTTCAGTCAATGAGCCTCATCTGCAAGTCCTTGGACTGTGGGAAGAAACCCGGAGCATCCAAAGGAAACCCACCAAGCACAGGGAGAACATGCAAACTCCATACACACAGACCCCTGGAAATCGAACCCGGACCTGGAGGTGCAAGGCCACTGTGCTACCATGTCATCTTTAGTAATTCCAGTATATAAATAATTTGACATGGTGTCAAGTAGTATAATTGTATACTACTGTTCATTCCTCCTTAAACCATCTGCCCAATATTTTAAAAAATGATTCCAGGTTATTTCAAGTGTAGCATCTACTGTATATGAAGGACTATAGGCACCTGGCCTTCTGGCTCATCTCATCCCGCTGATATTTCTTTTGACAAATTATCATTACACACCAGATAAAGCTAATTCTATGTTTTTCCTTCAGCTCTCACATCATATCTTATGAAAGAACAAATTCAATCTAGAAATGCCTTCACTTCTTCGTAATCCTGCGCATCAACAGAATGTACTTGGAAAGAGAAAAGTCACATTTTTGGATATAAATCACTTTCCACATTATCCCTGTGGTCTTTTCACCACAGACTGAATAAAACTTATTTCTTCCTGGAGATGCTTTCAAAAGACTTTGAAGCTTTTTTTTTTTTTTTTTTTTTAATGCTTGTTTGATGTTTGGTGACTAATCTGACCGCAATCTTTGCTAACTGGATTTGATTTGTCCCTGTAGGTCAGAGTTTCTATATTACTTACATAGGAATTGAGAACAGAGAGATTCATACATTTACGAAAGCTAAGAATGGCTACCCTTGCAAGAGACCCTTTGACGTTCTATACCATGTGCTGTAGATAATACCATAATAATATACATCTTCTCTTGACCAAGTTGCCACGTTTCAGCATGTAGTCCTCGGGAATGGATGTGGAAATGGAGCGTAAAATTTATCAACTACAGTCCAGTTGCTGGAGTTACTTTTTTTTTTTTGCTGGTAAAGTCTGCTTCCAGCATATCTCTAATTCCTTTGCTTAAACCACCCATTCAATCACACCCATAATTTATTATCATGAGAATCTGACCTATCTTCTAAGCGATTCAGAAGAAAGGTCTCAACCACTCTACTGCGAACCCAGTGGAGCAGGAAATGCTTGGCGAGCAGAACCAGAGACATGACAGTGACTGATCACATCTTGAAAAATGCAGGAGAGATGGTAAATAGCGAGTGCGAACTGGCTTGGATTAACTGTGAAACAGTGTCCTTTGGCGCTGCACCCAGCTGAGATTGGCCCTTCCTGATATTATTGTCTTTGCCATGACTATGAGTAAGATTGCCTGGACACATCAAATATCCATGAGTTAGGGATAGACCAGTGTGAAATTCATCATCCTGACATTAAACAGTGAGATAGTTATCGTCACCAAAATCTGTTTCACATCAACAAACCAAGTACGTGTTGACTTGCGAATGGTGGATAATGGATACACTGGTGGTGCCCTGTTTGAAGAACGTTTTATTATTTTTTAAAAAGGCAACACTTTTCACACCGTGCATTAAGGATAGTTTTTTTTCCAACTTTAACAACCTCAAGAAATGGTTTTGTTAATTTTTTTTTCATGCATCACAATAACCTAGTAAGGGCCCTGAAGCTGTGAGGTATTTTGACCCCTTCAGCTATCCACATGGCTTTGTTTCTAGATCTAATAAACATTTGCCAGGACTCATTTTGGCAGCATAGTGGCTTATTGATTAGAATTGTCACCTTGCACCCCCAGGGTCAGAATTCAATTCCTGCGTCAGGTCTGTGCGCATAAAGTTTGCATATTCATCCTGTGCTTGGTGGGTTTCCTCAGCATACTCCGGTTTCCACCCCATCCAGAGTGTACCCCATCTGATGCCCTAAGTCTCCAGGGATAGGCTCAGAAGGTAACGGTACAGAAGATGAAGATTTATGATGAAGGACTTATTTAACTGTCCTTTATGGTTTGTTCTTGATACACTGGTATAAAAGACTCTGGAAGAAATATAAATAACATAAAATATACTTTTGGAGAAGAACACTTCGCATCCCATGGACCGCAGAGTGAACCAATATGTCAGTTCTCAAAGAGTTCCATCAATGTTACTAAAAACACAAATGACGAAGAGGAGACTTGCTTAGTCTGGACACAAAATAAAAGAGAATGGTCACTAGAGAAGGACATCATGATTGGGAAGATGGATCAAGATGATGAGGACGGCCTGCAACAAGATGAATAGACCCATTGAGTTCAACCATGGACATGAACCTGGCAGAACTTTCTAAAATAGCAAATTCAAGTCACTATGCACTAACTAACTAACTAACTAACTAACTAACTAACATGAATAAGGCCTCCCTAACTGAAGTTTGGCATAATTAAATGGAAAAAAAAAAAACCCATTAAAAAACATCTCTAGGGCAGTTAATGCACTCGTATCATATCTGAAACACACCATTTCCAACTTTTCACTGAGAAAACTTCTAAATCATGAGTCAAAATTTTGGGAGCTTTCTGACAGGCAAAAGTTCATTTTACCAAACCTGGAAGTAAGGGAACTGACTAAGGAAAAAATAGTCTTAAAAAGTATTGGAATTGCAGTTTGTGTCAAAATGAATTATAGCTTATGCATTTTCACCACCTGCTCCAGTTCTGTTAATGAATACAAAGCTATAGTGCTAATGGTTGTCATAAATACAGCAATACGCCAACGGGCAGCTAATATTATACATCAGCTAAAAAGCACTACTTTTGGCGACATGGGTGCCATGGGAATTCTATCAAGATGAATTAACATGAAGATCATCTTCCATATGTATTGGTAATTCGGTTCACTTATGGGAAGATATAAATACCAGTGCTGTCATGTCCGAATCTTAGAATACATGCAGATTTTATGACTTCGATTCGGAAAAACTGGATTTATGGAATTATATTTATGGGAACAGAGCCGCATGGATAGAGGGATTTTTATTTGTTCATCTACTTTTCTTGTAGTGCTTGCACTAAAACGAAGAATAGGATCATCATAAATTCCCTGTACATATTGACCATTGGTTGGGTCCACATTAACTGGCATGGTGTCAGCAATGTAATCACAAATGATACATATGGCTGCATTAGTAGAGCGTTCCAAGAACGTGTGGTGAATCTCTGTGGTGTATTTTCCATAGCGATTGTGAAGTCAGCTTAAGAGCGCGCTATGTCATACAACCCACTATCACTCAAACTACACCTTTTATAATGAGTCAACACTAAAATTAGTTTTGTTCTGCAGCCAGTTGACAGATGGGAAATGGTGAGTAACACTGCTTGCCTCCAACATCTAAACCCTTAGGATCAACAATAATAAAAAAAAAAAAAAACCTGTTTATTACTTGTAGATGGTTCTGTTTAGTTAAACTTGCCAGATTTTTTTCCCCATAATATTTCTTTGAAATGACCAGTCAGTTCATCTATATCCTGTAGATCAGTATCTATCTGGATAAAACCTCCCCTGAAGAACTTGTGGAGGACTGCTGGTGCGATGTCATGCCGAAACATGTCTTCAGGCGCCTTGTAGAGCATTAAAGGTTCAAGCATGCTACTCTGTTATGACAAATTATTTTGCTTATTTCACTTCGCTTTATTTAAGATTAATATTTGAGTATGATTTATTTCAAGAATAAGTAATGAACAAAAGATTTGTGGGGTAGGAAATTACAAAAATATAACGTTGTTGTGATGTGATCCTGATATAATTCAGATTTTTTGTAACCACAAATAAGTTGATTATCTTCCAATATTTACAGTATAGCAATGTTTTACACAGTGTGATTTTAAACAGTTATAGTTACTATAGTGAATATAGTGAGAATCATGTATAGTGAGAATCTATATGTATAACATTATATCATTACATGATTACTGGACATTGCTGAATTTGATAAATATACATTCATATACATTTATAAAAATGTTTTCTTCTTCTTATTATTATTATTATTATTTATATTTTTTAACATGTAACTTTTTAATAGACTTTATCACCAAGGTCTGCCCATTCCAATATAAGAATTGTTGTGGTATTGGATTTTTGCAGATGATGTCAGTCTGTCATGGTCCCACGAACTTGGATGGCAAAGGGGCTGTTACCTAGCAGATGCCAGTACCGTGACCAACATTCAAAACCAGTCAAGGAAGCACTTCCAGCAAGTAAACACATGTGATAGCATTATGTCATCTTAAACAACACTTTGTCTCCTCAGTATCTAATTCTAAATCTGTGTTCTGTTTCACGGCTAACTAGCTTCTTACACAACATATTCTACAACATCGTCTCATTTATGCTAGCAAAAGCCACCAAACCCAAGAGGAATCACCTATTTGTACTCTGTCTGAGGTAATCAACCCTGCTGAAAAAAAACATCAAAGACCAGCATAACTGGTGACCAGCTTGACCAACAATTATACCGGCATATGGTTTCACATATTTTGGTGCTGGTATGCTGGTGACCAGCATACATTTTGCTGGTCAGTGTACTGATGCTAGCTATGATGGTCTATGCTGTTTTTTTTTTTTTTTTTTCAGTTTTAAGTGATTTTTTTAAAAATATGCATTTATTGCCAATGTATTTATATAAAAGGTTTGTGTTGTGTTTTTAGACAACCCAGGAGATATTTAATAAATGTAAAATAATGTATTAACATGTTTTTGGTAAATGGATTATTTTTGTCTTTTTTATGTAATGCTTCTAAAGATAACACTACACGGTCCATGTATTTACATCGCACACTATGTTCAGTACTAGCTATTAAAATACAAGATAATGAGCTAAAATGGTAACCAATTTTAACTACCAAAACCTTGCTGGTGGCCCAGCATATAAATCATGCAGGCCTATGCTGGATTTTTCAGCAGGCATGCTGGTCTTCCATCAGTTATGCTGGTTCACCAGCTAAACCAGCACTAACCAGCAAGAGCAATGCTGGTGGTAAGGTTTCATCAGCGTAGATATGATGGTCTTCCATCAGTTATGCTGGTTCACCAGCTAAACCAGCATTAGACCAGCACTAACCAGTATTGACCAGCATATAAATCATGATGGTCTCTGCTAGATTTTTCGGCAGGAAAACTTAGCAAATTATATTAACCTTATAATTTGACCTTATTACCTACTTTTATACATTTTCACACACTCAATTGTCTTTTGAATAAGTTACAAAGTCCGCCACAACATACTGAAAATAATGAAAATAATTACATAAAAATAATCAACACAACACAAGTTTCAGTCACTTTCTACTGTAGGTTAGTCTTTTATCTGTACGACAAAGCATCAGGTAATCTGGTAGGATTATGAGGTAACCATGAGGTAATATTTGTTATTCTCGGCTTAAAAATACACTTAAATATTTTATCAATGAATATTAACAAAAATACATAGTAGCCTAATGCCGGTTTACGGTACGTCCGCCATCCACTAGTCAGTCACGTGTCTGCAAATGGACAATAATTTACCTGGATATACAGTATAGTACCAGTATGCTTAAAATGAAGATGGTGATAATAAAAAAAAATGAGGATTACTCATTAAATATAACCTTTATTTTTTTTAAAACAATTCTCTTCTGCATCAGAGTACGAAAAAAAAACATTCATGATTATATATGAAATCAGTTTTAAATAAAGAAAAAAATATGTAAATAAAAATGCTTTTTTTTTTTTTACTGTGGCACTGAATATACACATATAGTTTTGTAGGCTACTGCATTTATTACTGTATTGATATATAAGGCACTGGTTGTTAAACTTTTTGGAGGTTGGTCTACATATTCTACAAGGACAAAACACCTCATGGCTTGGTGTAGGTAACATGAAGTATTCATTATAATTGACACTTTATCAGTGCTACACAAGACAACGAGCTCCGTTCTTTTGCATGGTTCATGACTACATACTGCATTCATCCATACAAATCTTCGATGTTCATACAATATTCAGCTGATTGATAGCTTGGACTGGCAACAGAGTTTTTTTTTTTTGTCCAGGGTAACCTCACTGGAACTAATGCAGATGGCCAAGTGCTTTCCAGTGCATTAGCCCATTTAATCCATTTGTGGGAAACACTCAAAAGCTCTTGCCTTACTGTGGCACAGCCATCATTTCCTGGATATTTATTGTTTAAGGGTCATGTTGCCACTGAGACTAGCTACAAAGCAACATTCATAAAAGAAAAGGAAATGAATCTAGATTTATTAAAATGGCATCATCCAACCACATAAACAGTGCCTAACTCTCTCTCATCAACTGACGCTGCAAACACTCAAGTGCTGTTTAAAATACCCTAGAAAATAATGTTTTGTCCCCAAGATTAAAAATGATTTCACTTCAATAATTGTGCTGCCTGAGAACACTTTAGTAAATATTGGGACAGAGCCACTGGACAGGGTTCAAAAAAGGGGGAAAGTTGGGGGGTGGGGGGGGGGGGGGGGTAAAACCCACACAGGATAAAACCCACTTGGTGCTTATATTTGAATAAGAATTAAACTAGTGATCTGAGTCATGAACAAAATGGGCATTCACCCAGTGTGACACATAAAGATACATTAATGGTAGCTCAGTGGTTGAGGCATTGGACCATGGTTCAAAAGGTCCCAGGTTTAAACCCCACAACCACCAAGTTACCACAGCTGAGCTCTTGAGCAAGGCCTTTAACCCTCAACTACTCAAATGTATAATGAGATCAAAACGTAAGTCGCTCTGGATAAGGGGCATCTGCCAAATGCTGTAAATACATTTTACTATTATACATTTTATAATCCGTGCCTTGAATCAATCCCTATCTCTCTGGAACTTACAGAACTCTGTCTCAGGGTCACAATATATTCTGTCAAACACACACACTTTCATTGTCAGTAAAAAAAAAAAAAAAATCACATATATATCTGCAACTATACCATGTTCAAAAAAAAAAAAAAAAAAAAAGAAGAGCAGGATCAACTATACAAACCGTAAAAGAATAAAAAGAAGACTCGACTTGCACAGTTCATAAATTCTTGGCACTGCGATGGTGGGGAGCTAGAACACACTGTAGCATACTGGATATGTTTAAACATGTGAAGACAGCAGCCATTAGAAGGAGAACGGTCCCACGATGATGGTAAGCCGTAATAAGGAGCTGGTGCGATAGTTTGTGGCGCTGTGGTGCGTGATCATCTCTAGATCGACGATCATCTCAAGAGGGCCCTCTAGGGACTTGGTCAACACCAGCATTGCACTGACATTACTGGAACGCTATAAACAATGAAATGTTTTCATCAGTTGCTTTATGATAGTACGTATTACCCCATGCACATAAAGAAAATGTACAAACTGGTTATTAAGGATGTAAACAAATATAAATATCTTAACAGATCAGATTAAAAAGTTTTTAGACATATCTGCTTGAGACTAGAGGTATGAATAAGGATTTGGTTCTTACATGAATTAACAAAATTTTATTTATGCAACATGTTTTTTACTTTCACATCAGATCAGATTCATTAATATGATCGTAAATGATGGACATACAGTACAGGAATACATTTACGTAACACAAAGCGTGTTCAAGTCAAACCGGGACTTTTCTCATTAATAAGGCATAAAACTGGTTGACATTTACAGAAGACTTCAAGCACAGTACGATGATGCGACTCTTAGTCAAAGTAAAACACTTGAATTGTGCAAAAACATTTTAAGAAGGTCGTATCGCAATGAATGATGATCCCGGTTGATTGTTCGGAGCCCGCTGCAGTCATTACCGGGAACATCCAGCTAGTAGAATGCCTGATCCTTAGAAATCGATGGATAACTTGGCTGGGAGTTACTGCCACATCCCTGTACAGTCCTGACCTCGCTCCAAGTGATTTCCACATGCTTGAGCTAATTTCAGACCAATCAGGGCTACAGCGTACTGAGAAATCTTTGTACCTTGATGGTATCCAAGCACTAATGAAACACTGGGATGGGTGCATTAGTTTAACAGTTTTTACTCTCTGATATTCTGCACTATTCTGCAAAAGTCCCGGTTTGACTTGAATGTCCTTTGTACATCCTTAGTAACTGCCTGGTCACGTTTTATTGAAGATGTTTTGACATTTAAACAGAATCTTTGATAGAGATCATGAGGTTTGGATATAGTTTGTCATTAGTTTGGATATATTGTGAGTAAGTAAGTAAATTTGCTCGAAAATGCTCAAAAAATGTTTATATTTGAAGCACTAAATAGATATAGATAGATGCACTGTGGTACTATTTATAATGCATTGCTCACCCTCAGGAAGAACTCTCCTCCATCGTTGCCGGCTCTGATCCTGAAAGTGTTGTGCATGTTATTATAGATATTAGTGGCTTGGATCTGAAAAATGTCTGCCGGTATGGTACGGTCAGAGTGAATGTTCATGTACTTGTAGACAATGGACTGTGGCAGGCCACGGCACACACTTGTGGAAGAACACACACAACGGCTGGAAGAAATAAGAAAACAAAGTGCTATTACTATTAAACATCAGATACCATAGAACTTTCCAAGGCCTGATATACAGGAGAATCAAAGTATTTTATATAGTAGAGTGCAAACAAAGGACACAATTCACACAAGGTACGATTTGCAAAATACAATATGAGGGATGCTTCGAAATCATTTTTCAGACTGAGTAATGTTATTATGTATGTTGATTTCTTCCACGTGCTACAAGAAATACATTTTCTGTATTGAAGAAGTTTTGACATTTAAACAGAATCTTTAATAGAGATCATGAGGGCATACAGGAAAGGATTTGAGAAGGTATCATCAGCCCTTGATTAACTGATCATCAGTGCAGTCCTCTGTAAAAGAAGAAGTTTTGGCAGTTTGCTGGTCTGGAGTATTCAGGTGTGCACAATACCAAGAGGGAAAGACAGAAGTAGTGGTCTTAGATAAGCAATTGTGGCTGCAAATCAATCTGGAAAGGATTATAAAACCATTCCAAACTATTTGGAGTTCAACTTTCTATGGTGAGAGAGATTATTCCCAAACATGAAGAATTCAAGACAGTTGTCAGTCTTCCAGGGCGTGGACATCCCAGCATATTCACCACAAGGTCAGACCAAACTATGCTCAAAGAAATGCAAAAGAAAAAAACACAAGCGTTACATCTACAAGTCCATGACGGCAAAATTAGAAGAAGACTGAACAAGTATGGTTTGTTTGGAAGGGTTGCCAGGAAAAAAAAGTCTCTTCTGTAAAAAATTACTCTAACTGCCAGTCGCTAACTCCGCCAGTCGCTGTTAATTACAGCAATTCCACCAGTCATGTTGCTTGAGCAAAATAATTGGTTTTTCATACAAGTCATACAAGTTACTGTATGATCTGTTAGTAATAAATGGTGGTAGGACTGTTGTATAAAAGCAATATTATACTTAAGATATTGCTGTCAGGCTTCACCAGGCTGGACAAATTTAGCCATGAAACCTCCAACACTAAATTGTCCAACCCCTGTATATGTGGTTGTATTGTTTCCAAATTGTGACCATACAGTTGGAAGCACATAATTGTCTTTAATGTCTTTGACACATTTGGGATGAACCATAATGCACCCTTGACATCAGAACTTCTCAATGGTTAAAATCCCACAAAGCCACATTCCATAATCTACTGGAAACCCTTCTGAAAAACTGAAAGCTGTTATAGCAAAGGGTGAATACCTCAACCTATTAATGTACAGTACATGATTTTTAGGTTCAGTCCTCATTCAGTCCTCAATCCACATACTCTTACACTTTTATGCTAATATCATACTGTAGTGTTATTCCAGCCTGTTAGTGCAGTGTGTTGTAGCACAAAAAATCTTGGCTTTTACATACGCATCTGTCTCCGTGAGAATGCCGCCAGATCTACTTACTTTTCGGATGTGCGCACGTAAGGCTCTTGACATGGGTTTTTCTGGTAACACCGGAAGCCTCCATAATAATTCCAGCACATCTCATCTTCACTGCATTTGTGGCCTGTTTCACACTCGTTAATGTCTGAGTGCAAAGGAAAAAATATTCATATATTATGCAAACTACACAAACTTTTTTTCTCAAATTTTCTCATAGTTAAAGCCAGTGCATAACAGGTATATAAAAAAATAAAAAATAAAAATTATATATA
>JAQMYG010000013.1:9506124-9537237 GCA_030014215.1 Clariallabes teugelsi
CAGAGCAAAGGGGGGCTATTTTGAAGAAACTAGAATATAAAACATGTTTTCAGTTATTTCACCTTTTTTTGTTATAATTATAATTTAACTTAATTATATAAATTTATTTTTAATTTAATTATATAAAAAAATTATTATTTAATTTAATTATATTCAAAAATTTAAGTAATTATATAAAAAATTATATAAATTTTTTTAAATTATATTGAATTTAATTATATACAAAAATATTAATAATAATAATTATTATTATTAATTTATGCAAACATAAACTTTAGTCCCCCAGATGCATTTATAATCCAAACTTTTTTTTAGTCCAAACTAATTTTTTTTTAATTGGACTATATAATGTAATTTTCTTAGGGAATCCTTATGTACACAATGAATATTTTTGATACATTTAATTTTGCTTAATAACCTTTTTTTTTTATTGCTCGAATACACACCATGAAAAATGAACACAACGATTAATTTAATCAAATCCTAACTAAAGGCTGAGAATAATTTTTGTCTTAACTACACATTTGAACTTTATAATGGAGCTAAGTGGCAAAAATGACCTTTATATGCAGATATGGATTATGAATAGATATAGAACTTCACAATGCTCTATTTTTGCTGTATTGCGAATTGGACTTTTGTCCACCTTTGATACTATTTTATGAGCAGAATATCAAAAATCATTTGTGGACTCAAATTATATTCTTTATGATTCACTGAATACTAAATTCACAAAAAAACATTATGAAAGATGCTCATTATGCTGCTCAAAGCAGGCTGTTGGTGAGTGTGCAATGCAAATTCCAGCCATCAAGAGAGATCCGATTAATATATTGAGTCAGCGAGGAGAAAAGGGCCATTGGAGCTGTGCAGATGTTTCAACAGTCTGTTGCAAAAGAGCTATTGTTTAATGCATTGATAAATAAATCTCCCAAAATCCCTCCTATTGTGCTGCATCAGCGGCACTGTCACACTGTGTTGTCCTTACAAGAACCACTGATTTTTTTTATCTTTTAAACATAATGTACATGAAAGACAATATGTTTAAAAAAAAAAAAAAAAGAAAAGACATAATTTGTCAGTTCAACTGTACCTTCGATAGAAGTACAGTAACAAAAAGCACGTCATCTTGAATTATGAAATGGTCAGGACCTCATGTGGAGGTGTATTGTACTTGTAATTGTTTGGTATGAGGTGGAAATTGGGAATAAATGGAGATATAAAGGGTGCTGGACTGAAAGACATTCGCTGCTCGGGTTTGAATAAAAACAGAAAAAACTGAAATCTTGCTGACCTGAAGTGACATTTGCATTCATGGTACTGTATTCCTGCTATCAAGATGAGCATGTGGCATTTACATACTGTTTTACTGTGCGGCATTATATTGTGTTTATGTTGTTAGATTGTGTTGTCTTGTATTTCATGTAACAGTACACCAAAAAAAGAAGACAATGTATAAATAATGTATACGTTGCTGAGTGGGTACTGCTGCATAGATTGTTTGTGTGACGCAAGCTCCAGCTTCCAAGTTCCAGATTGACCTGATTAATACACTGCCTGGCCATAAACAAAACTCACACACTTTGAGATTTAATCTCCTTTAGCTTTGATTACGGCACACAATGTGGCGTCCAGTTTATGTATGAATATGATTCTTCATGCCCCTGGAACCACTCTTTCACAATTTAAGTCTGGGAATACAGTATGTCTGTCCCATCAGAGAAGAAAAAGTCAGTTGATGTGCTACCCTGGTCATTCAGGACATTCAGGACTCTAACTGAAGGAACCCCAGATCATACTGTAACACTGCCTCCAGAGGCTTGCACAGTAGCCACTATGCATGATGGGTCCATCAGTTCGAGCGCTTCCCTTCTTACCCTGATTCGCCCAAAGTTCTAGCAAAGAGTCAATCTGCACCATATGACCTTTTTCCATTGAGTCAAAGTCCAATCTTTATGGACTTCTCTCCCTAACAAACTTGTTAATGAAACGTGTTAGTCCCAATCCTGTGAGTTCTCAGAGGGTCTTCCAGAACCAAGGTTGAAAACCACCAACCCCCAAACCAGCCCCTAGTCTCTTCTATCCCATTCAAAGTAAAGCTGCAGCAACAAACCTTCTTACAATTCACTGTAAACCTTTCTAAAACCACATATAGTACCATTAACAAATTAACATCAGTTATATATATCAGTAAGCTGGTGACAGAACCATGGGCACCTAAGGCTCATTTATGCGTGTAGGGACAAAAGGTTAGCTCCAATCACAGAAAAATATGTTAATGCTGGCGATAAGAGAAAGGCACCAGAAAACCCAGTGAACCACAACCCACCGTCCACCCTTCTGGGTTGGCAGGCAAAGTGCCCCACCAACCCAGCCTCCAAATTTCTTAGAGATGCAAACAAGTCCAATCCACCGAGGCCTCATCCCATGACGCACTGCACACACAGGACCTGCTGCCAACATCCTGGGGCCAGACACCACAGCACACAACCAGAGGTCTTGTGCAGTCATGCCCTGAGAGAGTTGCTCCAGTAGCACAAGAGGAACCTACAGAATAGTGGGCTTAATGATTTGCATTGTAATGTTAAGGCAGATGGGGGTACTCTGTTCCAGTTGCATAATGTTTTGTTTTTATTATTCAAACCACCTCGAAACGACTGTGGTGCTAGGTTGAGGGTACAGCCTAATTTTATAGTGAGAATCTGGTGTAATATGCTACTTCATCTTAAATTGATAGCAGCATTTAATCTCTCCATCCATCCATTTAGGAAACTCTGTAGTCCAACTGGGGGACTGTGGAGGCCAATGGTGACTGTTGTATTTACTCCAATTATTATGTCCTTGGTAGAACCTCTGGACAATGTTCATACACACTAATTGCAATTTGGGAATGCCAACTATACCCTAATCTGCATGGAAAAAACTAGAGTACTTGGTGGAAACCCAACAAACACAGAGATACCATGCACACAGACCATGAGGCTGAAATCGAACTGGAGGTGCAAGCTGGAGGTGCAAGCCAACAGCGCCACCATGCCACCATTTGATCTCTGGATACAAATAATACTGAATAGCAGACTGGAAATAACAACTGATGTTGGTGCTTGAGGGTACCATAATATATAAATTGCACATTATACAGCATCAAATGAAAGTGTCTGCATGCCTTATTGTAGTGAAATTAACCCCTGTACTTTTCCTAGTATCTTAAATTTGTCGAATAAAAGATTCTGACTCTGATTAAGTATTTTTTATTTAAAGGATATCTTATAAATAAAAATGATAATTGTTATCTTTTAGGTAAGGTGTACCTAAGAAGAAATATTTTGTAGTACTCTATACCAGTTCTTCATAATGTACTTATTGTGTATCCTGTATTTAAAAAAAAAAAAATCCAATGCAAACACTTTATTGCATGTTCACTGGCATTTTTAACATTCAGCTTGAATTAGCATTTGCACTTAATTGACAATTCCACTTGCATGGTAGAACCACTTTACTGCACACAGCTTGGAGAAATTATTCAGCAGTGCTTAGATATTTCACTTAGTCATCAGTTAAACAGGAATTTATAGTCGGTGCAAATGCAAGGCTCATTCTGAAACTCTGACCTTTTCTGGTGTTTGATGATCCATGCTAGTCACATCGTGGTTCATCGCTATGCTATTCGAACAGGACAAGTTTTTGGATTTATTATAAGTGAGAAATAAATGAAGATATTTAATAATGGGATGAAACAGTTGCTCAAAGACGAACCAACAAACCTGTTTACTCACTCGCAATTAATATGGAAAAGTAGACAGAGCTCAGGCTCGGGTACGCGGTTAAAGCGTACGGTCTTAATCAAAGCAGCTGACCTTAAGCTGAACGTTTTAATTGACAAACTCATGACTTCTCAATTTTTTTTTTCTGCATGACAAATCAGTTATAGAATAAAATATAACAGCACACTGTAATGTTCAGGAGGAGTGGTGGACTCATAACAAATAAGCACTTTAATAAAACATTAGACAACTGTTAGAATTACAGAAATTATAAGAAGATATGATAATATCTTTTAAATCAACAATCAAGTCAATTTCTAGATTAAATAATATTTGTCAGTGTTTTACATTGTTTCTCATTTTGTTTAACTTGTTAATATAAAAAAATAACCAGTTTAATATAAAATAAACGTATCATAATGATTTAATATTTAATGTTTAGAGGTACAATGTTAAAATCCGAGCGGCTCCAGGATTTGACTCGGAACTCGGAACTTACAATGATTTAAATGTCTTCTTGGCAAATTGTTATTATTAAAATTAATATAAATCGAAAATACAGTATGTGTCAGCATTGTAAACAGTGCATACTGATGTAAAAATACTGTAATTCCACGATCAGTCTGATCAGATCAGTTATTTTTATTTGCAAAATAGTTTGCGAAGTAGAGTGCCAGACAGGAATGAAAATTAAGTACTCTGTCTGATTAGTTTGATTTATGGGTTTCGATGGATTTATGTTCCGATGGACAAACAGTTTTGCAAATGCTACAATTTTACTTAGCACTTGCTCTTTAAAGCAGATCTAAACAGCTGGGCTGGCATCAGGATCTCGTTTTTGTCGTCTGGAGGTTAATGTGCAATCTTTTGGTGGGAAAACTTACAGACTATTAAAGAGCACTGATACCTGAGAATCATTCCCTAAACTTTATTTTAAAAAATGTGGTTAAATAATAGAACACACACCCAAACCTGGGCTTTTCCATTCATGCCTGTTAAGAGGACAGGAGAGGCAATGGTACACAAAAAGTTACAGACTAAAACAAACTTTAGTTATCACAGTTGATGTGTTAGAAGCAGGAAAATGGGCAAGTGTAAGGATCTGGGTGACTTTGAGATGGATCAAATTGTGATGGCTAGAACACCTGGTCAGAACATTTACCAAAAGGCAAGTCCCAGTATACAGTAGTTAAAACATACTGGTGTCATGGGCATACATGGCTCATTGATGTGCATGGGAACAAAGACTGGTCTGTCTGGGCTAATCCCACAGAAGAGCCACTGTAACACAAATTGCAATGAAATGTTATTGCTAGTTCTGATAGAAAGATGTCAAAATACATACAGCTTGCTTTGAATGGGACTCTATGATGATCCCAGTTTACTGCTGAAATCACCATTATCGGGCATGTAATCATCAGACCTAGATCATGGAGCAGTGGAAGAAGCTGACCTGGGTTGCTTATCTGGAATAGTAATTCTATCAATATACATTATGTCATGGTTCTTCCACTAAAGTCCTGGAGGGCCAGGGTCCAGCATAGTTTGCAATTCCATCCATCCATCCATCCATCCATCCATCCAGCTGGGACATCAGGTCAACATTCACACTCTATGGGCTATTTGTGAAAGCCAGGTAGCCTAATCTGCATGAATTTGGACTGTGGGAGGAAACTGGAGGCGGAAATTGAACTTGGACCCTGGAGGCGCAAGACAACAGTCCTAACCACTAAGCCATCATGCCACCAGTCTGTAACTTAACAGCACCTAAACACACCCATTGCACCTGGTAAATAACAGATTAGTTAAATCAGCTGTGTTCAGCAGAAAAATCTACAATCTGTGCTAGACATTGGCTTTACAGGACTGGAGCTGAAGAACCTTGCACTATGGGAGGCCAGCAGTGGCAGAGTGATCCTTTTGGTCAATGTTCTGCTGGGAAACCTGGCATTCATGTAGATGTTTTGATATTTTGATGTCACAACACACCTTCAGAGGTCTTGTAGAGGCCTAATTGTTTTAAAGTTATTCAAGTAATTCATCTTGAATATGTAATACAGAATTTATGTAAAAGAACAATAATTATGACAATGAAATCTACCAGCTTTTATTCATAATATACAGATTAATTTAGATTGAATTAAAGATTAACTCAAAAATTAATTATATTACTTTTAAAGTTATGAATAACTAGAGCCCCAGACAAATTACATAGTCAAAAAAAATGGGTTAAAAAATCCAGTATATGTTTTATATTTTAGATTCTTCAAAGACACCACCCTTTGCTTTGATGATAGCTTTGCACACTCTTGGCATTCTCTCAGTCAGCCTCATGGGTTAGTCACCTCGAATGGTTTTCCAAAAATCTTGAAGGAGTTCCTAGAGGTGTTGAGTACTTGTTGGCTGCTTTTCCTTCACTCTCAGGTGCAACTCATCCAAAACCATCTCAACCAGACCCGGCCATCTGATGCAGCACTCCATCACTTCCCTTCTGGGACAAATAGCTCTTACATAACCTAGAGGTTTGCAAATGATGGTCCCAATAAGTGCAAACCAGATGGTATGTCATGTCATTGCAAAATGCAGTGGTAGCCATGCTGGTTAAGCGTGTCATCAATTTTGACTAAGTCACCAGCAGTGTCACCAGCAAAGCACCGCCACACTATCACACCTCCTGCTCCATGCTTGACAGTGGGAGCCACAAATTTAGGAACCATTCATTTGCCCTTTCAATGTTTAAAAAAGACAGCTGTTAGAACCAAAAATCTCAAATTTGGACTCGTCAGACCAAATGTCAGATTTCCACTGAGCTAAAGTCCATTTCTTGTGTTTCTTGGACCAAACAAGTATCTTCTGCTTGTTGTTCTTCTGAAGTAATGATTTCTTTGCCACAATTCGACCATGAAGGCCTGACTCATGCAGTCTCCTTTGAACAGTGGATGTTGAAATATGGCTATGCTTCACAAGCTATAAGAATAGTATAAACACTGATTGTTTGGCACAATAATGTTTTTATATTATAGAATACTTATAAAGCAAGACATATCTCACTCACTCACTCACTCATCGTCTATACTGCTTTATACAGGGTCACGGAGGGCCTGGAGACTTAGGGCCTGAGGCGGGGTACACCCTGGACAGGGTGCCAATCCATCTCAAGGCATATGCATGCTCCTTTACACACTTCACTTAGCCTAACCTGCATGTCTTTGGACTGTGGGAGGAAACCGAAGTACCCGGAGGAAACCCACCAAGCACAGGGAGAACATGCAAACTCCATACAGTAGACCCAAGGTGCGAATTGAACTTGAACAAGTTTCTAAAATGTATGAAATCTGGAATATTTACTGTACAAATGAAGATTGGGAGGCACACAAAGACCACTGCCATTTAAACTGGCATATACTTTGACTTTCTTAGGCTTTGCCTTGGCCCGACTCCAAGCACTGTGCTGCGTAATCCTGCGTCCGAGGCTAGCCTGAGGGATTTGAGTAAGAGAGAGGAAAAGAAGACAACTGAACAGAATGACCCTTCGTGATTGATGGTTTGTGTCGGTGTAATAGCTGACTGAGCAGCATGCACATTTCTCACTACACACTGCTGTAGCGCTTAGCCTTTCTCTGTTTTTCTCCCTCTATGCTGTTCGTCTTCACTAAGGTCCTGCCAAGGTCCTTCTCCTTACTGCCACTCACAGATTCCGGACTCTGCTGACACACGCCACACCAGCAGCCCGGCGTAATAAAATTGTGCAACAGAGCAAATATACTGTAGTGGAAGAAAATGTTTTGAACAATTTTTTAATTTGCATTTAATTAAAAAGCAAATTACAGAAAAAAAAAATATTTGAAAATACTAGAAATTGTCCTTTACTGTACCTTTTAGTTAAGCATATGAAACTGATGTGACTGATGTAAGATGTGTGTTTGGGTCAATGTCATTAACCCTTGCAGCCCTTGTTGACCTTTGGTGTGAGTAAATTTTAATGTAGCCAAGAGACCGCGTTGGCCTTCGAGCTTATGAGCGTGCTGTGCTGTGAGGTACATGTGCAGGCCGGGGCGTAAAGCGATCAATACAAGGGAGGCAGTTCGACTTTGACAGATGACTCACTGTATCTACACGTGGTGTGTTATTAAGATGTAAAGATGAGCTACATCCAGCAAATAATCTCAACAGGGGAGTGAAGAGAATCTTCATGATTCGTGTGTAAAATCTTGTGTTACATCTCACGCTTTTTACTTTTTAACTTCCACCTACAGTACAGGGCAGTTATTGTTATTTATAAATATATAGAATTTCCATGTGAATTATTTTCAAATGCAATCTTTAACTCAAAATTCTTAATAAATTATAGTTATATAATTAAAATATAATATAATTTAATATTAATTTAGTATAATTATTTTATTATATTAAATATAGCAATAATTAATGGCAGTTCATTATTTGAGTACAATTCATACAATTTTCATATAATTTGAAATCAGTTCATTAAATATCTAGTTTTGCCACAGATTTATTTTTCACGCTACAATTTTTATACTCGATAAAATGTTCACCTGAAATTTTACACAATTCATTTAGTTCACGTATAGTTTTCGCACACAAATATGTTTTTTTCCTACATGACGTCCCACATTGTTCACATGAAGGTACTTGAGGTCACGCAAGTATTTTCAGTACATAGCATGTTAAATGCATTTGCAGAATTTATAGATAGATAGATAGATAGATAGATTGATTGATTGATTCACAGTGTTGTAAGAAAAACATTTTTTGAATATCCATATTGATTCATTGACTCACTGATTTTAATTATAAAAACTCAATTTATTATCTTTTTCTAAATCAAAAAATTCTAAAAGAAGAGAAAAAAAACTGAAAAGAAAAATTACCAAAAACAAAAAAAAGAGGTATTAGCTTGAGAAAAGAAAATTATAATAAATGGATTTCTATGGAGCCCCAAAATGGACTAGAAGGAAAAATAAATAAATATGTGAAAGAAAATAATTGTGATAAAAAAAAATGTTCTGCACTGTTCAGTAAAGTACTTGACATTAAACGCTACGATTTTTATATACTCAATTTGTTTATTCTATTGTGACTCAATCATCATTTCCTTTAATCCATAATATTAAGCAATTTTTATACCAATTTCTTTTATTTTCACCTGAAATATTACGATTCATTTAGTTCATGTATCGTTTTCGCACACGAATATGCCTTTTTTTAATCTCACATATTGTTCACATGAAGGTTACTTGAGGTCACACAAACAATTTTAGTGCATAACATGTTAAAATGCATAGTTTATTTAATTATCTTTTTTTTGAAAGATTATATAAACAATACTATATGACCACATGCAAAGTAATTCCGTTAATTCTTTTCAAAGATTTTGCAATGACAGAAAATTATTTTAGACTGCCTTAAATATGCTGCATTTAAGAGAACGTGGCAGATTAAATAATTGTGCATGCAGTAAAATGGAGCAAATGTTATCATTTTGATTTGAATAATAAATGAGGAAAAATCTCAGTATTACATATTATATGTTTTATACAGTATATCATTTATAGATATCATTTGGCCCCCTAACTTCACTTAACATATTATACAAAAAATTTGTTCTATCACAAATCATAGATCAGTTCTTTAAAATATTAAATATGCCATAAAGAAGCTGAATCAGCACGGACTGTACAGTAGATACCAGTTTTGCATTAGCAGCACTGATGGATGATGTAAATAATAATAAATTTGACCATGACATCCACGAACCCTACAAAAATGGTAAACACCAGAGACAAATTAGGATTTACACTTTCTGACCGCTTACTCTCACCATCATCATCATTATCTACCATGCCTGCTTAAAACCTCACCCCAAGATATCACGCTCTATATTTAACTACACAGTCAAACAGCACCACTGTCCTTATGCAAGTCAGCAGAACAGGGGTGTAAACACAGCTCGGCTCGGAACTCAGAGTCTCTTCCTGCTCGGGTCAGGGATTTCCCCTGCCGGACCGGACCGGAACCGGACCGGACACAGAAGGAAGAACAGAGAGAATAGATAAGAGAAAAAGTGAGGTACCTTGGAGCATCTTGGAGCAAGTGTTGGAGCATCTTCTCCTGGAGCAGTCTGGATTGTGTTAGTTTGTATATATATTTGGGTGTGTATATGTGTGTGTGTGTGTATTCGGTTTCTGCTGTTGTCCTGGCTGAGGCAGAGAACTAGCAAAAGAGACTGAAACGCCCCCTTCGGACAGGGCGGAGAGGTGGGGTATTAGAGAAAAAAAAAAAGCTGGTTCATTCTCAATCCATGTCTCGTACTTGCTGAACACACACACACACACACACACACACACACACACTCAAACATATGCAGACTCCGCCCACTTCTGCTCGCTTGTATGTTGTTATTAATACAATGCTATTAATCTGCTGGAGAGACAGACATATGTTGCGGTGTCTGCTGCCAAGGTCCTGGTGTGTGTGTGTGTGTGTGTGTGTCGTTGGTCAGTGCACTGTATCTTCCCAGTTTTATGTCTCAGAGGGCTTAAAGTCACAACGATGAACAGAAAGAGAGAGAGAGAGAGAGAGAGAGGGGTAAAAAAAAAAAAAGATCTGCATTTTCATCGCTCCAGTTCTTTACCTGCAGTCTTTCAAGCTGTAGAAAGAATCCAGCACGCTGTCATTGCAATTATTAATTTTTATTTATTTTTTTGCAGAGAAACTATGGGATGCGACAATACACAAAAATGTAATGAGAAATTGTGCTTGAAATTGAAACATAAAATCTTAGGAATTTTAGTCGTACAGGGATTTTGTAATCATTTATTCAACAAGACGAGTCGATAGGAACAAACTGCTGCTTATAATGGAACCTCGGCCATCACCAGTTACACTAAATACATTAAATAAAAAAAATAACACCAAATATCCTACAATCATTGGTCTCATATGGTACATAAGACACACACTGTAACCTTGCACAAGCTATAAACCACTTTGGACAAAAGGGTAACGAGTCAGAACCCAGGCCACTGTTGGTGTGTATACAGTAAGCGGGGTCAGGGAGTACGACAAGAGGAAGACGGGACACATTTTGGTCTTGAGCAGCGCCATTAGGACACCTGACCGTACCCCGCTAAGACACAGGACAAAGACAGACACCGAGGATCCGGCCATCTGTCGTCCCGATTAGAAACGCAGACCGGGTGCAATGGGTGATGAGAAGTATACTGTATGACCTCAAGACTAAATGGCTGCTTTGTCTGAAATCCCTGAAAAAAAAAAAAACTATTTAAAGGTCCAATATATTATTTCTTTAACAAATTAACACACAAGTTTCAGAGCTTCCCCAAAAAGTGTGTGATGGGGAGCTCTGAAGGCGCACTATAAGCTTATAGTGCACTTGAAGGGAAGCTCTTATGGAAAATAATAATAAAAAAAAAACTTTTAAGTCATTTTAGACATACAGTTGTCTGAATGTAGATTTTTGTGTACAAATAAAAAACATAGGACTGAAAATATAAGACAAGCCCCTCCCCCTCAGCTTGTGATATAGATCCAGAAAGGGGAGGGGCTTGTCTTATATGAGGTCACAATAGGTGGAATCTGATTTGTCTGTTTAAGTGAAATTAAAAAAGGAAATAGCAGGACATTTTTTTGTAAGGATTTTTAATTTATATGGACAGAAACGCTTGCAAGAACAATATTAGATACACAGATACCGTTAACGCCTGACAAAATGTGAGAGTCGGAGCTTTTTAATGATGCTAAAATGTTATATCTCAATATGTGTCAATTTGTGTAGAGGTTTTAATAATAGATATTCATCAGCTTTACAAGAAACTTGACTATAAATTGTGGAACGTATGTGCCTATATGAGGGTGAGTCAAAAATTATCCGGCTGTAGAATTTTTTTTTATTTTTTATGGACTTTTAGAAAAGACAAGTGTATAATTTTTGGACTTTTTTCGATATATATTCATCAGAAGTGAATCTTCATCCTTTTCCTGATAAATGAACCAATACTGGCTCTTGAGAATCCTGGAAAACTGTAAGCATCAATTTTCCAGCTGATGGTTGACTTTTGAACTTTTTCTCGGTCGGCGATTGAGTATGTTTCTGTTCCATACCCTGCCGTTTGCTCTCAGGCTCATAGTGATAAATCCATGTCTCGTCACCAGTAAAAATTCTCTTTAAGAAACTTTCACCTTCCTTAGAGAATCAGTCAAAATTTTGTTTGCAGATATCCAAACACTTCGGTTTATGCTCTTCCGCGAGTTGTTTCGGCACCAGGTACACCCTCACAAACAAACCGCCACACGCTGCTCTTCTTTGGTCCAAATCACAAGTAGAGCATGCTTTTAAAACACCAGTGCTCCAAGAAAATAAGGAGAAAAAGTAATAAAATATTTTACAGAACATGCTGGTGGTGATGGCGAATTAAACACTATTTAAATTTCCTTTTTGGCTCTTCTTACATTTAGGCATTTTGCAGATTTAGATTTCCATAGTTTTTACTTTTATTCATTTGCACTTTCCACCTTTCAATCTTTCTTCACTTTCTTTAACACTTTGTTGTGCTTTCTTCATGTATTATTTTTTTATGTTAACATTTTCATATGTATTAAAAGAATTGTAGTAAAAGATCAGTGTGGTTGTAAATATATATGGTAAAGTATTCAGAATCTGAACTACACATAGTGGAACTTTAAATCTACATTTATTAAAAACATCAAAATAGAAACAATCACAACACTTTACATACTTCCTCCTGTACACAAACAAGTAATTGCAATTAGTGTTTCAATAAAGTTGTATTTAAAAAAAAAAAAAAAAAAAAAAAGCATCAACTAACCGAATGAAGATGATGGAATGTTGCTCTTGAACTTATCCATGTCATCAGTTCATGTTGGAGAAAACACTAAATATCTGTTTACATTCATTTCTGAAAGGATTTGGCGTCATTTTTTTCCACCATTTTCACTTCCTTCAATTCCAATGTGGTTCACCATAATTTGGTCTATCTAATAAAAATAAAAATTAAAAAAAAAAAAAAGTTCTTTAACGCTCAGATGGTTAAACCTGATGTAAGAAAATGTTTGTTTAATAAAAAGACAAACAAAACAAAAAAAAACTGCTAATGATCATCATTTTCGGGTGAAAAGAGGGCGACCAATCCAGCATTCTCGCTGTTCACCACAATGTCTTTGTTAGGCTTGACCTTCTTAAAGAGCGAGGGAAGGTTCCGGATGTGGACCTCCTTCTTAAACTGCTGCCCGAGAGGTTTCTGTCGAGAGGAAGAGAGAGAGAGAGAGACGAGCATCAATTCGTGAGACAAAAAAAAATTAAGTCTGAGTTTTAATCATGACAGAATTTGGACAGAAAAGTTTTTAAAATAGTGCAGAGTTCATCCTAGTCTGCACCGGTCAGCAAAAGTTGCATCCAACGGTCACATGGTGTACAGACTCGAGCATAGAAGCAGCGGGATCGTTCACTCCCCAACACTGGGATCTCTGTTTATTCATTCATTCAATCATCGTGTGACAACAGGTGTAAATAAAAAGGAAAAAAGAAAAACACCATCAGTGTGTCTGCTTGCTTGAGCATGTACGCAGTGGACTGGGGGGGAGAAAAGAAAAGAAAAAAAAGTGAAATAAAGCCAAATCACGTGTGCAGCAACAGTGAAGGTTTCCTTTCTCGGCACTTATTAAAACTGCTGCTGTCTTGCATCCAGGTTTGTTTGATTACTTTTATTCTTGCTCTCGTGACAGTTTGGTGTGGGCGGTTCGCCTCAGTTTGAGTGACATTTAGTGCATGATCCCTCAACTGGCACAGATTTTTTTTAAAAATTTTAAAGATATAATTAAGATTAAGGAGGAATGCGGAGTCTAAGACTAGGCCTGAAACGATTCCTCGAGTAATTCGATTACAAAAAATTAGTGGCAAAATCTTCTAAGCTTCTTTTAATTAATTTTAAAAGCTTTCGTTATGTTTTTGCACAATTATTTGTTTGGCGTGACACAGCGCGCAAGCCGCCAGTAAACACCGACGAAGAAGAAGCGCTTACGTCACCCACAAAGCGGAAGGAGACACAAACAGTTAGCTGTGTATTGATTTGAGGGATCGTTCTGTTGCGGGCTGCAAAATGGAAAGGAGCGATAAAAATATCAGCGAGACAAGAGATGAAGAAAGCAGCAAGAGAAAACGACAGAAATTATCAGTAAAGGCTTATATGTTATGCCTGAGCTGTAAATTTTTTAACTTTTAGTTCGAAAAGTTAAGTTGCACAACTTAGTGTTTTTGTATAATTATTTATTTTAATGTTTGCCTTCGTTTTTTTGATACTCATTTGAAATACCCTTTTTTTTTTTTTTAGTTTTTGCACCTGAGAAAAGGCTTTAAAATAAGAATGTATTGCTCTGTAATGCACTTAATTCATCTCAGTCAACTTTAAGCTGTTCCTTGTAATGTGAATAATGACAATGTTTATTTTTGTTAAAATGCTGTATGCATTTAAAAAATAAAAGTTGATTTTTGTCTAAAAAGAAAAGCAATTAATCTTTGTTTCTCTTATACATTTTACATTGCTGTTTAATTAAGCACAAGTACATTTTATCCGATTACTCGATTAATCAATAAAAAAATTTTGGTAGAATACTCGATTACTAAAATATTCGATAGCTACAGCTCTATCTAAGACTAACAAGAAATTAAACACTGGTTAAAATTACCCATGTATTGCAAAAAAAATAATCTGATAGACAATAATGAAACAAGAAATGAATCTCTCCATTACTCAACTGTATACAGAGAGAAAGTCTGAACGTCTCTAAGCCAATAAATCAACACTGACTATTAAGGAAGTGGCTCCCCCTTGTGGGTGGTGCCTGGTCTTACCCCGACGGCTCCGGCGATGAGCTTTTTGAACTGATCTTTTCTCTTCTTTTCGCCAATTTTCTGCGATGCAGGGTTGATGGTTTTCTGGTCGAACTGCTCCAGCAGGTCGGGTTGGATGTTGGGGATCTGGTTCATGATGGAACGCAGCTCTGCGTATTGAGGCCGCTGTGGAGACAGAAACAGACAGAATTTATTTATTTAAATAAATAAATGAATAAATAAATAAAAAGAAGAGTGACGGATTTTCCGTTAAGGAGTCCTTATTTTTCTGAAAGCAGAACGTACCAGGGCATCGTAGATGAGCAAGGCGAGCTGCGTTAGCGCGGCGTTGCAGCCTTCATGCTGTCCGTGCATCTGCAGGCCGCTTAGCACTCTGGTGTACAGCCACGTCACGGCGTCTGGGAGCAAGTTCGCGCCCGCCACCTGTCTCAGCAAGGTCCAGCAGATCAGAGTAGCGGCCCGCTGACAGTTAGTAGTGTCCCTCCACGACAGGGAGTTAAAGGAGATGGCTAGTAGATTCATGTAGATGTCCTGGAGGTGGAATAGAGAAGATATTAAACTGTACAGGACAGGTTTTATTTGAACACGAGTAGGTCACAGGACATACAGACAGTTTGGATTGAGTAGTTAGATGTTCGAATAAACAGAACGTTATCTTGAAAGCAAAATGATTAACAGTCCTAATTAAGGAGATGGAATTTACCTCATGTTTAAGGAGACACTTTCCCAGTTCTGTCAGCTCATCTGATGTATGTGAGGCGTTCAGCTGAGACGAATCGGTTGTCATCATTTCCTCATCCCCTTTATTATTAAAAAAATAAAATAAAATAAAAATACACAAAACACAGTGCTTATAAGCATCCTTTTCATCCTTGATTGCAAAGTGAAGTGATAAAAGTAGTAACACTGAAAACTCCTTCCACTACTGTGTGAGAAAGAAAATTAACAAACACTGTGCATCTCTGCCTTGATTACTTTTCATCATCACATTTGCCCAGTAGCCTTGTATTTTACAACAGCAACACACACTGCCTGGTCAAAAACATTGAGAACTAAACACTGTCATGCCTTTATAGCAAGAGCAATTTCCTTCAGCCCTTGCATGAAACGAAGCAGGTGAAATATGTCTCCATATGGACATGTTCTTACAACATGCTTTAGTGTTTAACTTTTACTATGATACATTTTAACTAGCTCTCAATGAGATGTCCAAAACTCCAGATAGAATTCCTCCAAAAGTGCTCCAAGAAAATAAAGAGAAAGTAATAATATATATATATATATATATATATTTTTTTTTTTTACAGAACATGCTGGTGGCGATCGCAATTTAAGCCAAATTTAAATTTCTTTTTGGGCTCTTCTTAGATTCCTTTAGTTTTGAACTATTATTTTTTCACTTTTCATCTTTAAATCTTTCTTCACTTCGGGGTCGTTCAAGTCAAATCAGGACTTTTTATTGTGCAGAATAACAAAACACATTCATGACAGTAAAAACTACTCTTATTTCTCTATATAATCCCACGTTAAACTAATGCACTTATCCAAGCATTTTACTAGAAAGTTTTCTCAGATTGTCAGAGAAAAAGAAAAAAAAAAAGGATTTCTTATGCTCTCCCACAACCTCTCTCTCACAATTTGAGTATTGAAATACGCCTGTATGACATCAAGGCAGAGCAAACCTTAAACGTTATCTATTACCAAAATGAAGACTATATCAGTGATTACAGCTAGCAGGTGGTCCTGCCATCGTCCCTAATCTTCTACTTTGCAATGAAAATGGTCACTTACGATAAACACGAAGTGTTTAAAATGTGTTCATGGGTTTTTAAGATCAACTTACCATCTGCATCCTCTCTGTTTGCTGCTGATTCAGGCAGCTTTCTTGATATGCATGACGCAGCTACCAAGACAAAAGTGCAAATAAAAAAAAGGGTGTTCAGTTAATTAGAGCTGTAAACAGCTATAAACAGAGGAGTTTATAAAATTAATGAACTCACAGAGGAGATCCATGACCTCTCGCGTGGCCAAGCGCACTAACCGATCTTCCAGCATCTCTTGAGATACCTGATTCTCCTCATAAGCCTCGTCATCATCTGGACCACTAATAAGGAAAAAAAATCCAGAATAGCAATAAACAGAAAATAGAAAATGGCAGGGAGTGATTGGGACGGGTCTTGCGAAAAGACAGAAATGTTTGCTGATCTACAAGACGGATATCGAGTAAATCACTCACCACACGCTCGTCCTCTGGTTGATGATCTGCCACCGAAGATTTAGTCTCTGTGATAACGTATAACGCATAAATAAAGGATTTTCAAAAGGATTATAAGCAAGTTCAGTCACAACGTAAAATTTAAAAAAGGTCTTCCCTGACATCAACACTTTTAAAATATTTTCTTCATAGTTTACTCTTATTTTCTTCAGAGAAAGGAATCTTAAGGTTTCACCTGCAGCAGGTGGGAAAACAGGAGGCCGAGCAGCGGACAGAGAAGACTCTCGTAGTATTCTGGAGGACAGGAAGTGACCAGCGGTTTCATGAAGACCCGTGATCGAGGATTAAATTAAGGCGAATAACGATGAAAAACAAGTTGCCTGAGTCTGACCACCTATTTCTATCCAAAACATTGTTTGCAATTCTAGGCAGATTATGTGCTTTTCAGAATTTAAACCACTAGCACATTGATTAAAACCACGTTTATTTCATATTTATAAAACTCATTAATTTTTTTACAAACCACGATGAAAGGCTTCAGGCACCAAAGCCCACCGGGAGGCAAAGAGTTCAAGGCCGCTGACCCAGCCTCCAAACTCCCCAGATCCTAATCCACAGCCAACATCCTGGTGCCAGACACCATAAGGGGACTAGGAGCACAAGATGAACCAAAAAAACTTCGGTGGTCTTAATGTTATGGCTGATCAGCGTATGTATATACGGGTAGTCCCTGACTTTTGAATGCGTTCCATTCCAGGAGCACGTTCATAAGTCGGATTTGTTCTCAAGTCCGACAAGGCGAGTCTTGACGCCTTTAACATGAATATACAATGTGAAGCATACCAATCCAGTGTATCTGTCCCCTTTCCCCATACTGCAATCATGTGGGCAAAAATCGTAACCGCATGTAAGCCTTTTTAAATGAGTCAGCTGACCTCATTTAAATTCAACCTGGGACGGAGGGACAACGTTACACTGAACAGACGCCGTTTTGTCTCAGAGCTATTTTCCACTGTATTGGACTGTGAAATTGTTGAGCATTTTCCAAAATTAGGTTGTTCACCATCAGGACAGTTTTACAGAACAGCTTTTGGACTGATTCATTGAAACCGGTGAGGTCGACTCATTTCTCCCGCACCTCCCACACACGCATATACATACAATATACCAAACTTTGGACATTTTATACAATTCACAAACACACTGAAAATATTGTATATAATTGTAAACATCGGTATCGGGTGCACTGCGAAGCCTATTGTACAAGACATCGGAGCTACGAATGTTCGTAGATCTGTGGTCCATTCGAACATCTCCAAGCGCTAGTTGATAAAGCTAGATGACGTCCACTACATCACTGAAATGACTTTTGAGATTTTATAAAGGATATGAAGCAAAGGCCGAAGCCTGTGGTCGGGAACGTGTTCGAGGTGGATGAGTGCGGAGCTGACCATCTGCTCAGCTAATCCCTCTATCGTATAAAAGTCCTGAAGCAAGGCCGGGCCAGCATGCCCTAGCACGTGGTAGCTGCAAAAAGAGGAAGGAAATGAACATGAGACAATGACGTCCTCTTCTGATTTTATCATGAGGGAATCCCCTTCTTAAAAAGTGCAGCCAGTCACTGAAGATAAAACCACGTAAACTGAACCACTCTCTTCAAAACAGTCACCCAATAAAACTATTACTTTTACTCTCTTCTAGCTAATAGTGCACTATGTAGTTAACATGCCAGCCAGTTCCCTACAGTGCTGGGAGAGTGTGTTGAGATTTTCTCACCAGTTGTCATAGAGTGTGCAGAAGAAGCCTTGTAGCCGCTCTAGCGCGCTCTTGTACACCGGGGAGTCGTACACGTCCAGCACCGGCTGGGAGATTCCTTTGTAAAGATGAAAGAAATTTTATTCACGCCCACATCTATAAAGATATGCATCACATTATCAAAGATGTACCTAAAATGAGATTCTTCTCCACGTCCATGACATCATACGCCCGGCTGAAGGTCTCACTGAGCCGAGAGAGATTCTCCGGTAGGAATAAGCTGTTGTGGGTCCTGAAATGAGAAGTTTGATTGATTTAAAATCAGTACAGTTCTCTTTAGGAGAGAAATGGCTCTTGCTGGGAGACCTGGTTAACGTATGTGAAGGATAGTTACTGTTTATTTGCTTGCAGAAACATTAGGTGTGTCTGTGTAGCCTAATTTTAGCCTTATGCCAGATAGACACCACACCTGATAAGGGTGAGAAGATTTGGAAGGAGGGTCAGCAGGGGCTCTGCGGAAGGGTTTCTGTAGACCGGTGCTCCGGCAGAAGAGTAACCCACTATGAAACCCCCGGCTTTGGCTTCGTCCACGTCTGCAGGCCAGCGTGCTCGCTTCACCACGCCCAGGATGGTGTACACGCAAAAACTAATCTGAGAGTAGAAAACGAAATAATCGGTTAATCGATGTGATCAGTTACACAGATCATGAAGCATATCGTATAATATGATATTAGCAGACTAGATGTTATAATTCTGATAATACTGATATAATGTTGACGGCGGCTGAGGTTTACCCTTGACCTGTTGATTCCCATCTGATCCTCAGCACCGGGTTCGGTGTTGACCTGATCAGCACCGATAAACTTGATGAAGCTTGCTGGATCTGACAGTACACTGCACCGAGGAGCAGTTATCAGAGATTCAAAAGAGAAACAGAATAAGTAATTTTCTCAGACTAGACATAGCCTTCTGAAATTATTATTCATATTTATATAATAAAATAATATTTTAATACAGGACTGTTAAAAAAAAAAAAGTTATATCAGGTAAAAAAAAAATCTATATAGTTTAAAAACAATACAAAATTATAACTGCTTAACCTTTTGATTAATCTCTTTAGTTTTTTTTTTTTATGTATGGTTTTAACAATTATTTGTATCGTCTGTTTAAATGTACAGATCATTCTCATACCCAAACCTTGATTTTTAAATAGAGTCAGAACATTTACACTACCAATTATATTCACTTCAGTTCCTGGCTGTAACAACAAATTGAGAAAGAGTTCCAGGTTGTAGATACATACACTGGTAGTTTCCCGACTAACGAACGGGTTTTTCGGGAATTTTGTGAGTCTTATACGCCTTTGACAAAAATATAAAATAGAGAGCGTACCAAACAATTTGACTAAATCTGTCCCCTTTCCCCATACTGCCATCAGGTGGCCAAAAAAACGTAACCGCGCCTAAGAAAATGAATCTCACAGTGAAATGTTTTTGCGCCTTTAAATGGCGATGGAAATCCTGGACGTCAATTTGTCTCCAGAGCTGTTTTCCACTGAATTGGACTGTAAACTCTATTTTGTTGAGGATTTTTGAGAAATTAGGATTATTCACCATCGGGACAGCTTTACAGGACAGACATTTTCTATCACCATGCTCCCGGACTGAATTACTGAAGCAGTTCCATGAAACACATTTCTCTGGCAACCCCACACGCGCACACATACAATATACAGGACTTTAGACATTTTATACATTCACTTACACACTGACAATATTGTACATAATTGTAATTGGTATAATTGGTATCTCGTGCACTGAGCACTTGAGCCACGTCCGTGATTGAACCGGAAGTAGAACTGTGGTCCGTTTGTGTCTGCGGAAATCCGTAACTCAAATGTTCGTAAGTCGGGGACTACCTGTATACATTTACATTGAGCATTTGGCAGAAGCCCTTATCCAGAGCGACTTACATTTTATCTAAATTTTTTTTTTTTTTTATAATTTTTTTATACATATGAACAATTGAAGGTTAAGAGCCTTGCTCAAGGGCAACTTGATGGTGCTGGGGTTTGAACCTGGGACCTTCCGAACCGTAGTCCAACACTTTAACTTTAGTACGATTTGTACCTGCGCATCTCCTCCGAGAGCCAGCGAGTCGTTACAGGAGACATGAGCTCATCTAAGAAGGCCTTCTGCTTGTTGTAGTCTTTAAACTGGTTGCTGATCAGCACCAGCGCCTCCATGAGGGCACACTTCTCCATCTGAGTCAGCAGCAGCTCATTGGTGAACAGCTCCTTCACTCGAGTGTAGAGCATGTCAAAGCATGGCTACAGGAAAAAGAAAATATATTATATGCTGCATTCATGTTTTACAGACAGTATATTTACATTTCTTATTGATTTGTAAAATGTATTTTTCTATGATGTTGATTTTTTTTTTCTTTATATATTTTACTTCCATCATTAGAAAAAAATTTCAACTTATTCCAGTGTACCAGAATAAACTCCGGATAATCTCGACACATCTTGATGATGGATGAACAGGCGTGCCTTCTGACGTTCTTCACCGCTCGGGTTCGAGGAGCCTGAAAAGTTTGCAATATCAGTAAGTATACACCCGACGCCCCCAAAACCCAAAATCTGTGTAATCAATTGTCATGTTCTCAAAGCCAAACCATGATAATATAATATTCAATAGAAAATATATTAATCAATGTGTTGCATATCAATTTTCATTTATTGCCAAATAAACTGACTCCAAAATTGATTTATAAATACATCTATAATCTTACAGATTGTGTTCTAACCTATTCATACATCGGCAGGCAAATTCATACATCAGCAGCATCCTTAGTTATAGTAGGAGCAAATAATTTGCTAAATTTGTTTAGAATTGTAAGAAGAAGAAAAAAAAGGAAAATAAATTAGACTGAATCAGGATTTTTATAAAATTGCAATACTTGGGTATTGTGATAATCAGGTGTTCCCTGGTTCTCAGTACTCAGTTATTTAGTTATTTTTTCAAAAATGTAATCCGTTATTCAGACAATTTATGTAACCCCTGTGTCTACAAGCCCCGCCCCCGATAACCCACCCCCCTCTGCTGTTCCTGCTGTTATACCCCTATATCACCTATTAGTAGTTAACAAATTATGGGCCAAACTTCGCTGAATGATGATGGTAGAATAATTATAAAGGTCTTGACTAAAACAATATGCATGAGGGGTTTTCATTTTCTGCAATGGAAAAGTACTCTAACTAGTTACTTTTATCAGAAAGTAACGCTGTAATGTAACTGATTACTTTTTAAAGACAGTAATTTTGTAATGTAATTAATTACTTTAAAAAGTAACGTCACCCAACACTGTTAATCACAGTGGATTTGAAATACTGTCGCTAATGGGTCGTATTCTACAATGTAATTTTTTTTTTCTTCTCTCTCCTCTTCCTATGTTTTATATTATACAGTATGTTTATGTAAAGTTGGGGAACACGAGCCTAAGAATTTCATTACGGTAATGATGCCTCATTGTTATCTGTATATGACAATAAAACTTGAAACTTATACAACTATTTCAAGTACAGAACCATGACATTAAGAACTACAGAAAAAAGGTAATGTTATTATGATAATAAGAATTTGATCTTGGCCTGAAATTCATATGATTCACCAATAGATAAAAATAAATAAATATATTCAGTGGTGCAAACTCAACGTGATGAGAGGTGGGAAAAAGAAATATATTTGAACATGAACTCTTACCTTGCTTTCTTCAACCAGTTCAAATGTGATAGCAGGAAACAGCTTTAAGCAACACACAAACAAAACAAAAACATAAATTACACTTTGCCCTGAGAACTATCAAAGATATAGCTTCAGCTATGGTGGCCAAATTATTTTTATTATTATTTTTACCACCGAAAATACGGCCTAAAATACGGGGAAATACCTTAAAGAAGACTTGAGGTAGAACTTCAGGGCGATGCAAGACAAAGGGGAAGAGAGTGGACAGGTTGGTGAGGATGCAGGACAGGATGACGGGATCCCGTGTCTCGTAGTTCACGACGGCATGCAGCAGCTCCATGCCTTGGTCAACAGGCAGCTTCTAGTCAGGAAAAAAAAAAAAAAAAAAAAAGAGCAGAGCATGGTGTTAATAAGTTCTTACACAAACAAGAATAAATGCAAATTATTCCATAACACAAACTACATTTATAAAACAAACTTATATCATCCTGGGAAATGAAGGCAGGTTGACCACTATATAATGGTTTGTAAATTAATGGCAGATTATGGTGTTATACCTCCTTTTCCAGGACTTTAAAAAGCTGTCCCATCACACTCTCTGTGAAAAAGGTCATGGCTTCCCACTGTGCCACCGCGGGCGAAAAAGCAGAGTGCGTCCCTTCTCCTGCTTTAGCTTTATACAATAAAAAAAAAAGAAAGGAAAAAAATAATAATTCATACATTCAGTTCATACCATTTGTGTAAGGCAACATTTGCTAGTTAAAATAAATTGAAGTCTTTAAAAAAATAAAAAAAAAACATGACTGAAAAGACCAAAAGACTTTATCCATACTGTACAATGAAACACACAAACAAGAACAGCAAACTTATTTTACGATTACAAACCAGAGTTAATATCTCGAAGCACGCTAGATTTTCTATCTGCAAACTTTCCAAATGACTGTGATGTTATTTCAAATGGTGTATTCGAGGGCCACAAACCACAATTTATAAAAAGCTGGTTAGGCCTCAATGGGTTCGTGACCTAAATTAAACCCACAAAGTCCAGGCAAACAATGCTTTACTGAAAGAGCTAGACATTTCAAAAGATCTTACAAGATTAGCTCTAACGTTTTACTGTGACGAGATTCGGCCACTTAATCTTTCTGATAACGGAACTCAAAACAAAATCAAAACAAAAAACATTATTTTAGTTTAGCGATCTTTATTTCTGCAGTTTGTTCATTCGTTTCCTACACTGTATCACAGATTCCCCAGTGATGGGCGTAGCACCCAAACTTCTTTGCATCTAATGAGCTCATTGTGGCCTGTGAGGGGGCGGGGCTGCAAAACGTGATCCGGCTGGTGTTATATTATGGCCATGGACTTATTCCCCTTTTTAATAAATGGGGGTAAGAAGCTCAGTTCGGGAAGTGAGGAGAAATGAGTAAAGGGACTGCATTAGCTGGCTACCAATGAACTCTCAGTGGCCTTTTGGCTACAGAGCCTCCTACGTTTTATGTCCACCTCATCAGCCTGCCACTGCCATGGCTCACCAGCTTGGTGCCATTATGCCTGCTGGACCCTGCTTCTCTCATCTAAACTCTCTCTTAATTCTTCAATTAACCCCTTCCCTAAAAAACTGCATTTATCTTGCGAAGCCTGCATTTATCCTTAAAATTTTCATTTCCATACCACTGGTCCTGACTTTATGACTCTTTTTTGCATTACTGCACTGAGATTTTGATATTACAGATAAAGCCTTTACAGCTAAATGCCCATTGAAGACCTTGTTGTCTCAATAAAACTAAACCAGATTATGACAAATATTCCTTTACACTCCACATACTGGATGTAACGACAGTTATCATGTAGCCAGGGTGTGATATAAAACATTTAGAAATGGTCAAAATGTAAACTCACACAGAGCATTTCCGGCGCTGAGGGGTGAGTTGAGCTGATATCGTAACCATTCCCCAGCAATCTGGAAGGCTTCAAGAGGAGCGATCTTACAAGAACTACGGATGACGTCACCCTGCTGGGCCCGAAAAGCTGTAAAAGGAAGAACATACACGTTGTGAAAAGTGTACTTCCTGTTCCTACACGATACCTACAGTAAAGGTAATGCAACAGTCTGCTTACAATGAAAGAAAGCATTGAAGTCCTCGTCGCTGTCGAAGTCCACTCGGGAGTACTCACAAGCCGGGCTGTCGTTCTTTGATGGGAATCCTGACTGCAAAGGAAAAAATTTATTATTATTTATTTTAACCGCTACAGTGCAGAAATCTTTTTCTTCAAAAATTCTTTCGCTCACCTTCACAAGGTTGGTCATGGTTGCGTTTAAATATTTAACAGCCATCTGGATGAGCACAGGCTCCTTAGATAAAAGCTCATGTCTGAACATGTTACCCCAGGTGGTCTGAGTGCAAGATCTAAGAAACTGTTTGCACAGCATCATCAGAATGATTGATTTGATTCGATTCATTTCACAGTTCGAAAGCAGATTTGTCTGCAGTTTACCTGACTGGAGTGAGTCGTGAAGGCCAGGAACGCTTCCAAGTATTTACTCAGGTTAGCAGGAACCTCCATTTCCACGGGTGAGCCCTGTGTGTAAGACATGATCATCACGATCGTCTCCAACGTGACGATAATGAATGAGCGACGACACTAAATGCCAAGTGAGACGACAAGACGCTTACCACTAGAGCACAGAGCTGACTGCCTAAAGCACACAGGACCTGACATAACCTCTTTAGGAAAGTGTATCTCGTCTCGCTGAGCCCCACGTCCACTGATCTACAGGGGAAAAAAATTATATGTTTAGTCTAAAATACTTCACAAACAACGCATACTTTATTAGTACTGTGCGAAAGACTTGAAGCACCTCTCATCTCTTTGTACTGAATTCAATTAAATGATTAAAGAAATTGAACAAATGTTTTATTATTACAGACTGCAAAGTGCCTAAAGATACAAATTATAAAAATGTTTTGTCTGAAAGATCGGCGTCTCCCTCATCTTCCATTCAGTTTAAATCCTCACCAAATGAACTTTCTTCATTTACATTTTTGCATGTTGCATCCCATCTGCAACGGTTTCTCACTTGTTTGTACCTTAAGTTCGATGTTTTTTAAGCTTGAATGATTCATAGGTGTGGCTGTGTGGTTTTGTGCCTTAACAAACAAAACATAGTCCTCTGAAACTGCTCATGTACAGAGACTGGGCCAAAAGTGTCCTTCAAGAAGCCTGGAGCGATATTCCTCAAGGCTACATTAGTGATATTCCTCAAGGCTACATTAAAAATACAACAAAGTCTGGCTCTTTGTAAGAAATGAGGCCTGGCTGACACAGCATGCTGTATGCTCATAGTGCGAAATGACATTAAAAAAAAGTTCTGGCTTTCTCACATGATTAAACAATTCCTCAAAAGTGTATTGCAAAGCATAAAGACTTACTGAGCAGCCGATAGAATGTAGTGTATGGCCACGTCATCAAACAGCACCATGAGGGGCTTCCTGTCCTCCAGTTTCCCCTAACAAAGGCAACGAAGAATAGAACGAATAGGTCACACACATTACACATCTACTACATTGCGTCAATCGATATAATCCAGACGTTGATATCTGTGCCACATGATTGGCTGATTGAATAACTGCAAAGATAACTTCCTAATATAATGGTCAGTTTGAGGTTGAGTGTTAACTTGAAACATTACATTTTTTGCATAAAAAACGTTTTAGGAGCACTGAGAAAGGCACTGACCTTCCTGCTGATTGCAATAAGCAGACACTCGGCAGCCTCCAGCTGAAGCTCTGGTTCACTCAGGAGCAAACACAAGATCTCTAGTAAACGGCAGTTGTTGTTTGTGATGTGGACCAGCGCGACCCAGTCTATGTATCCGGCCAGAGTGTTTAAGGTCGTCACAGCGACCCGACAATGAGCTTTGGCCTGATAAATGTAAAGAAAAACATTTTTATTAAATAGTACGACACCATGACATGTTAAACACGTTTATCTGTAACTGAGAATCAACACAGACTGAGCCTTACCTTTAACTCCTGTCCTGGGATTATTTTCTAAAGAACAAAACAGAGACGATTCAAACATGACGAAGAATAAATAAGAAAAAATAAATAAATCCATTAACAATAATGAGTTCAACCCCACTGTAACATCCTACCAGCTTCCTGTACTCGTCGACGTGCTGCTGCAGAATGGTCAGGAGGAAGCTGAAGATGCTGTCCATGTTCAGTGTTAGCGTGTGCTGGATGTCTCTCCGGCGCTGCTGGGGCAGAGTCTGGAACGTGATCACGTCCTCGGCCAGCCGCAGCAGGATCAACATCACCAGTTCTGTCTGCGTCTCCTGAACGAGACCAGAGATGAGTCAGTGAGCGGAACGAGCATTTATGCGATAACCGAAGCAGATGAACGTTCCCCTACCCCGAACGTCGTGAGCGTTTCCATCTCTTTCAGCATATCTGGCCACTGCTGAGGCCACTCTCTCTTAATCATCTCCACCACAATCCTCGAAAGAGCATCCTTAATATGGCTCTCCTCCTCCAAGATGGGATACGTTCCCTAAAGTAGTACATAAAGACTAATCACTGTTTGCCAATAGGGGAGTGCGTACCAAATAATAGGGTAATAATGATAATAACTAGGTTTTATACCCATCTTAAAGTCTGTCAGATATAGTACTTTACACATAGTTACCAGTCATCAAGATCTTCCTTTAAAATCAAACATGCGAAATAACTTCTAAAAAATAAAAAAGCTATGACACCTAATGAAAAAGTGGAAGTTCACACTGATTAAAAAAAAACTTTACCTGTTGGAGTGTAAACCGTACAGATATTAAAGTGATTTATATGTTGGAATATTTTTTAGCATATGTAAGTTTAAGTCCCCAAGTTGAGAGAAGCGGTCTAGTCTAAAATGAGAACTATGACAATGAACAAGGTATAAGCTTTTGCTTCTCTTTTTAAATAAAGCAAGCTAATATATAACCATGTGAGGTTGTTTTCATAACTAACAGATATGTATCAAATATGTATCTAAAAAGCATAGTTGACCAAGCAAACCACTGTTCCTTCATATGAAGTGTTTGTACTGTTACAAATGAGATAGAATTCTGCTAAGACCTGGCAACCCTGTGTCCAACTCACACTGGTCAGCATCTCCATGGTGCAGTCTTTCAAGTGGACTTTCTCTTGCTGTGGCATGTTGTTCCATTGAAACCTGGATACACAACATTCAGACCATCAGTGTATATTCCATACAGGGAAAAAATTTTCTATATATCGATTTAACGTCTTACTTACTTTATAACATGTTCCAGTATTTGGAGTCCAAAATGTCTCACCACTGCTGTCTGGGATTTGTCTGCTAACTGAAGGCCACATGGTATACAATACGGGCATTTTTCTTTAAATTCCTCGCAAAACTGAAACAGAAAATTAATATTTAGTGAAAGGGAAAACAATTATAATTGAACTACAAGACAGAACAACCATTTTGGTCGAGCTATTATTATGTCATTGGTTTATATATTTTAATTATGATGTTTTACAGTCTTTTCCCTTGTGTGTGTGAAACAAACACTCGATGTCCTTTTATTTTTCAGCACTGACTTGTGTGTATTAAGTAGTTGACAGTATATACATATACATACAAGGTATTATCAGCGCTTTCTGTTTAAGGCCACTGTCTCCCCAGTCACTGCTGTGCAGCTGTGAGCGTATTACATTAGTTAATTTTTAACTATGGTGCGAGCGAAAACGGATGTCCCACTTGCGATTTCCCTTTTTGTTTTGCGGTCCGAAAACAACTCACGAAAGAGCATAAACCAAAGTGTTTGGATATCTGCAAACAAAATTTGGACTGAAAATGTGAAGAGAATCTTTACTAGTGATGAACCGTAGATTCATCACTATGAGCCTGAGAGTAAACGGCAGAGTATGGAACAGAAACATACTCAATCGCAGACCGAGAAAAAGTTCAAAACTCGTCTGGAAAATTTACGCTTACAGTTATCTAGGATTCTCAAGGGCCAGTATTGGAACATTATCAGGAAAAAAGGTTCAACAATCAACAGTGCTTGTTACAGAGAGATGATTTTTGAAGAGTTGAAACCTTCAAAAACTTTGTGTTGAGGGTTTAAAGCATCCTCCCTATAGTCTTGATGTTGCTCCATCTGACTTTCACCTGTAGCTGCCCTACGAGGATGAAGATTCACTTCTGATGAAGAAGTGCGTTCACCCTAACCGATTTCATCAACGAGGGAACATTTTATTAATGAGTGGCATATCCAAACTAGGCAATATGATTTCAATTATTTAAAAAAAACCTACCCAAACTTGACCGAGCAAAAAATAAAAAATGGGTCACAAAGACGAACAAAAGAATAGCATAGATGAATAAGATCATGTGTTTCTTTTCCCTCATGCTTTTTCAACGGTCGATTAATATCGTGAAACCGTGATATTTCGAGACTAGGTTTTCATACTGTGTTGAAATGTCAAACCGTAGCAGCTCTAACCTTACATGAGGCTCATGACAGAGAGCAGGCTGCACCCTGATTGATTCCTAAATGCCTTTCTACTGTACATACAGGGGGCATATACATTTGCACTGCCCACACTGAAGGAGGAAAAAAACATGGGATTTATAATGCAGATGTGCAGCGCAGGCAGATGTGCAGTTAGCTACCGAAACATCCCCAACTCATCAATCTGTTAGCTATTAGCTGTATAAATGACCAACACTGTAAAACAGTAGCCCTAAAGCTAGCTCTAAACTTTATCCGTTTATTCCGTTAAACTCCGAAGCGCGTGCAGGTTTAACCCTCTCTATGTACATATTTCATTTAAATTTAAATGAAAACCGTTAGCAGAAAGCAGCCCTCAGCTCGCCGGTTAGCTTAGCAGCGTTAGCAATGTAGCTAACCGCTTCTCCTCCCTCCTCCCCGGTACCTTCAGAGCCTCGAGGCGATACCGCTGACTGGATTCCGCGTCCATCATGACGGTCACAGCCTTCACGAGCTGCTCGCACATCGCGACCACCGGCTCCGCCATGACTGCTTATAACCGCTCACTGAGCAAAGCCAGGTAGCTGCACACGCGCTGACGAGCTGCCTTAAAGAGAGCTGAGGGTAGGAGCTGTGCGAGCGACAGCGTGCCTGCAGCTGCAGCGCCGGGCGCCCCGCGGAATCATGGGAAATGGAGTTCGTCCCCGGGACGCCATTATGACAAGCTTCACGCTGTTACGATATATGAATGGAGAAGATATAGCGTGATGTTTGGGGAGATTCGCCGCATGATGGCGCGCGCGCACAACGCAAACGCTTGCACGTTAATCCATATGAGTTTTATTTGAAACTTGTGTAAGTAGTGTAAGTTGACTGGAAAAGAGTTTGTAGAAATAGTTAAAAGGTTACAGCTAAAAATAAGCTGATCGACTTTAATGTAATCGGTGATATTATTATTTCAGGTGTAACCCATGTACATTCAATTCGATTAAATTAAATTTTATTTTATTTGTATAGCGCTTTTAACAATTGTCATTGTCGCAAAGCAGCTTTACACAATCAAAAGAATTATTTAAGATTGTATGGAATGTGAATCATATGAATCAAAATGGTAAGATTGTCCATGTCTGCCTGTCTTTCTGTGTGGAGCCGCTCTGGAATATAAGGGGCGACTTAATAACACGTAGTATGTAACGCGCATGATGTTGCAGAATGTGGCAACTGAATACTGTTATGCTTCAACTTGCCTGCATAGCGTTTAGCTTCTTGCAAATTATGGACAAAATTGAACTGATTTCGTTTTATTTAAATCTCGAAATGATTTTCAATTACATACTTAAGTCACTGGAGGTTAGGCATGAACTCAATCCGACAGAGGCGAACTGAGACCAAAAAGTGGCCTTGTCTTCCTGCACCACAGCCGCCCACCACATCCCACATCATAACACATGGGCTCGTTAATGTGCATTTAAGTTAAACTTACTTAAGTTTTCATTACACATTATTTAATTTTTTTAAGGCAACCGGTTTCCTCAAAAAAAAAAAAAAAGTAAATTCAACTTGTCTGGGGTTACAATGCACCTTTTCTTTTTTCCCCCCATTTTCATCCATGGTAATTATTTATTATTTGCTCTGAAAAATTCGCTGTATCGAGAAAGGATCCATACCATAAATTAAAAGTGAAAGGGGGCGTGTTTCAGAACACGTATGGAATACGATTACAATACGTTCACATGCACACAAACTGTGATGCTCTGCGACGGATAGACGGGGGGCTCAGAGCCAACAATAGCATAAACCTTTATCAGCCTTTTCAGCGTCACAAAATTATAATACAAAACATTATTTAAAGTAAAAGTAAAGAAAAGGGTAAAACAATAGAGCGTTTCGGGAGGGGAGCAGCCAGGTTTCCAGCCCAATAACAGACTCAGACGTACTGATATAGCTCATAAGTTTAAAGTCACAGATCAGGCCCGTAGCCAGGGCGGGGTTCGGGTGGTTCGAACGACCCACCCCCCACTACCAAAGGTCCAGAATGTTTTGTTATTATTATTATTATTATTATTATAAAAAAAAATTTTTAGACAGATTAAAATTGTTGGGCATTGTTTAAAATAACACTTTATTACAAAACAATTTACAAAAAAAAAAAAAAAAAAACCCGCGACATGTGACAAGTCTGCGCAGCAAATGACGTTTTTTAAATCTGTGAGGCG
>JAQMYG010000013.1:9570808-9596094 GCA_030014215.1 Clariallabes teugelsi
TTACAGTATACTGTAAATAGCCAGTGTAATTTACATATGTGTAGATAGTTTAAAAGACATTTTCCAATAAATAATTTAGCGCCCTGTATACCTCAAATCGCATAGCTATATTTTACTGTTCATGCTGAATTCCTGCATGAAAAAATACCACTAGAGGGTGCTGTTTCTAAGCCTTAAGTTTCGTCCTGACGTGTGCTTAAAGCTTAAAGTGCCTCCCCATGGATCCCTACGGTACCTTCAGAGCCACCGGCTCCGCCATGACTGCTTATTACCGCTCATAGAGCGAGGCCAGCTAGCTGCACAGGCGCTGATGAGCTGGATTAAAGAGAAGAGAGGATAGAAGCTGCGCGAGCGACAGCGTGCACACAGCTGCAGCGCCGGCGCCCCGATGAGTCATGGGAAATGGAGTTCTTCCCCGGGACGCCATTATGATGAATGGAGACGCTGTAACGCGATGTTTGTGGATTTACCGCACGGTGGCGCGCGCGCAACACGCAACCGTTTGCACGTTAATCCATACGAGTTTTATTCCCTTTTAAGCACCTGTTGTTGACAGGAAAATAGTTAAAGCTTAAAATAAGCTGATCAGCTTTAATGTAATCAGTGATATTATTATTTCAGGTTGAAGCCCAAGTACACAAAGCCTGTATTTCTGTATGGCAGAACTCCCTGTCTAACTTATTAATACAAAGAAATACAATTTTGTAAGATTGAGTATGTTACACCTTGTTTACGCTAAGGCGTTCAGATAAAGATTAAGTTTTGTCTTTAAATGACTCCAGCACGTTAAAATTCACTTATACCACTTCAGCGCTGTTCTTTCAGCGGTGAAAATATTAAGTACAAATATTCACTTTAGACTTTTTAAATTAATATCTATTGGTGCAGGTGTTTGTTTACATTGAGCAAGTAGCTTTTTTTAAAGTAGATTATTAAATCCGGCACGTAACTGTTCATAAGGTCGCGTTTCCTCAACATTTTGATTTAACTTATGGTGCAGGTCAAACTTCAGGCAGATATCTAAATACTGCAAAAATTCTGCCCTGGTAGTTTTGTGTGATGCTGTGACATAATCTGGCAGGACTTACATACAGACAGAAAGAACATTATTCTGAGTCTGGTTTTGGGTCCTCCAATGTATGAAACTTAAAGATATCTGTGAAAGAGCAAGTTCTGACCAATGAACAGACAAAACCTATATATACTGTATATGTATTATTGTATGCATATAATATAAATATAAAATATATGCATTAATTTATTTATTTGTTTATTTCTTTAAACAAATATTGTTTGTCAGAATAATTAAATCTTGTCTAAAATATGTATTCATCTATTTGGTCATTACATTTAATACTTTTTGTTAAATAAATTATTAAATTAGATATCTAATGCTTAGTTAAATATTGAATTACCAGTTGTTTATTTGTTGTTGTAATTATTGCTATGATCTTTTTTCCTATTTATTTACATCATCTATCTGTCTGAAGCTCATCTATCTATATATCTATCTGTCTGTCTGTCTTTCTTTCTTTAAGCTTTACAAACCCCCCACCGCATTACCATCCATGACTCACTCAGGTTCGTTTCTAAGGAACGGGACACGTTCCAAACAACAGCAGTACATCCGTACTCTGCAACACACGTGTCTAAACAGTGCACACGGCACGCTACGGAGGGATTAACTTTCCAGTGCTGCGCGTGTGATGTGGTTTGGAGCGCGCCCTGGGAATACTGAGCGGTAGGAGGGATAAGGAGGCGGGGCTTAAATTCCAACGGGATGAGCGCGTCAGTGTGGGCGTGGTTTCGCCACTGTGCTGGGATACAGAGTGATACGTGAAACTGACGCGCTTATTTTTCCATTTCTTCAGCTCGGGAAAATGTCCTGAACGGTCGGAAACAGTCGGAAAGTGGAGACGAAGCGTGATAGCTCGAGTTAAGGGAGACTTATTTTCCGAGGGGGAAACGAAGTAGGACGAATGTGTTGGTGAACTTTTGGTTCTTATCTGGTGAACGCGCGAGGCCTGAGAGAGTCGACTCACTGATTCACCGACTCACTGATTCACTCAGTGCAACAGGTCTCCTCTCAGCCATGGAGTAGAAACCCGACACCGGGGCTGTTTTATCGCGTTTTTTTGTTTTGTTTTCATCTGATATTCATCTGTTTTTTCTTTTGTTTGTCCTGACAATCCTTATAAAACTGCTTATTCCCAGGAAAAGTGAGTTTTCGGTGTATATATCCACTAAACTAGCCGAGCTCTCGGACAAAAAAGAGAAATATTCAGGATTAAACTCGGGATTAAATGCGATACGAAGCCAAAATGATGCCGGTAAGTACATTTATACATTTAATAAATAGTGAACTATTTATATATATTTTTATATAAAAGGGGAGGGGGTAATAATTAAAGGTTCTTGTGAGGGGGAAAAATTAAATAATCGTAACACTTGTAAAAAAAAAAAATAAAAAATTTCCCCACAATACTTTAAAAAAAACTTATTTCTCCTAAACAAGTTTTATAATTTCTCCACCAGTCTTTAAATACGCACTATACATTTATTTGAAACAGTACGTTGAGGAAAGAGTAACGGCTTTAACCGATAACCGTATTTTCAAATATTTTACGTTTTTAAAAATTTTTAAGAAAATCTGTTTGGAAAACTGACTTCCGGTCCGGAAACATGTTCGGTGTGTTTGGAAGTTCCGCCTGTTCGACATTAATCCGGTATAAATATGACCTAAATATATATAAATCATGCTGCGATAAAGATTGTCAAGGGGTCAAGCCTTAAGAATAATTCAAACATCCAAAGTTCACCTTGAATCTGATCCTTAAATCAGACAGGACTCACTTGTTTCAGTGAAACTGGCTGCAAACAGCTGTGACTCACACTGGGCAGGTCTGTCTCCTACACACACACACACACACACACACACACACACAACTAATAATGTAATGGAAATGTGTTTGACTTCGTAATCAGGTCATGTGTAAATAAAACACTGCTGAAATTACGCAAATGAAAGGCTTGTTCTTGTAACTGCTGCTCTTGGTATGTAGTAATTATGGCTTAGACACCAAAGAAAGTTTTTATTTTCATTATTCCGGTTTGCATTTTATCTCGAATAAATAGGCAGCACGGTGGCGTAGGGGTTGGCACTGTGGCCTCGTACCTCCGTGGTCGAGGGCTCGATTGTGGTCTGCGTGTCTGGAGTTTGCATGTTCTTCCCGGAGTTTCGTCCCACAGTCCGAAGACACGATTAGGCATTCCCAAATTGCCCGTAGTGTGGGTGTATCCAGGGTGTATCCCGCCTCGTGCCTGAAGTCACCTTCACCCCTCTCTGTACAGGAGAAGCAGTATAGAAAATTATTTAGTACAGCGCTTATCCAGTGCGAATTATGTTTTTTCTTCTCATTATACATCTGAGCAGTGGACCCGGGTTAAGTTCCCTGGATTAAAGAATAACATCACCATCACTACTACTATCTGAGCGGTTAAGGGTCAAGGGCCTTGCTTAAGGTTGCTTCCCAACAGTGGGAACTCAGCAGGTTTGAACCTGCAGCCTTCCAACAGTCAGTCATCCAACACCTTAACCGCTGAGCGACCCCTCACTAATATTTGGCTTAATGGCTGGATGGTTAAATGACGATTATTTAAAACAGTTTAAAATCTTCATGGAAGCTGAACTTGGTCACTTGACTAGGGACGATTATAGCATCTAAAAAGGAAATATAGCTGACTGAGTTGAAAAAGAAACACTACCAAACGATATCAGGTTCTGCAAAGGCGAGACTTGAAGTGGCACCAAATTTTTCTTAATCAAGAGGTCAAGTGTGATGAATTGGTTGAGGTTTCATTAAAGTCATGCCATTTATGTCTGCCCAACATTTCTTTTATCACAAAAAGCATATTATTAAACTTATTTTGATGTGTGTATATATGAAAATCTTTGGCTACATTCACATTACACGCTACGTTGGATTGGATTGCACATCACGACGGTTCAAACTCCGTCACTTATATCTGACTCTAACCTGGACACCTCTATCCAAACGTGTTTCTTCACCCCATCTGGACATGTCAAGAATTTGTGCGACTCCTCAAACAGGGGATGTGATTTTAGAAAAGACAAATGGTCAGGGTTTTGCTCTGGAAGATGGCGAGCAGTTAGCTGGTTGTATTTGTCGCGGTTCAGAACAAGGACGAAAGCCAGACGCCTCGCTTTAGCTGTTTTATCAGCTGTTGCTAGAACTGCTATGAAGTCCTGACGATGCCATTTGTGACTGATGTCAGAGGCGGAAAAAAACAGGCACATAAATTTAGATAAATAAATCCATGTTTAAAGATTTTACTGATCGTTCTTAGTAAGAAAAAGGAAGAGCTTCCTTTCTCGAAATCCGAGACTAATGAGAAGTTAGAGGAGATAACATGTCTCACTGTCCCAGAATGCAGTGCAGACTCGACATGGCCACGGTCACGCCCCACCACTAAGCAGACTATGTAAATAATAAAGAAAACATTCAAATTTCACTGTGTGAAGGGTTTTCCCAGGCCACCATACGTAGCTTAAAGCCTGAACTGGAAACATGTTCATGTAAGTTTGTTTGCTAGTAACCAAAACCATGTTGCAAACATTTTAACTTGTAAAAAAGGAAATCTGTCCTCAAAGCCCTCGCTGCTCTTGCTTGTGTGTTAAATCATCTGTATCGTCTGGTTAATTTTTTGATCAGTGAGAACACAATCGTTCCACGCTCTGGGCACGGATTGAATCAGATATGGAAGCGATCGTACCCGAGAACAGAAGTAGATCACTGTTTAGTAGATCATCCTCTGACCTACACATCCGTAGGTTGAAAGCATGTGAGAGCGTTTCTCTTGGCATGTTCACCAAAATATGAGGCGTAGACAGGGAGTGAAAGTTAACTTCCTTGTTCTCCTCTTCTCACAAAAAGTAGATGCATACAACCATCTGCTATGTCGTGAATACACAAACGTACCCAAGTAATGTGTGAAAAACACCTTAAGAGCGCACACCCACTTCGCCATTGGGACCCATATATATAAAACGACGAGATGCTTGTCCAATCACAAACAAGCGAACGCAGTTTTTCAGCTGCTTTGAACACTCGTGCCGCAGTTCAAGGCTCGTTATTCTTTATCCTTTTCTAATATCTCCCAGGTGTCTCTGTACAATATAGGATTTAAAAGAGGAAAGAAAACACGACTATTGGACCTTTTCAGGTTTTTGTTGCACCCATGAGAACTCTAATAAGTCAATCCCATCGAGTTGTTTGTGAGCTCGACGCTGCGTCTACATCGCCCGCTGTGTAATCAGTGTTTTGTTCTCCTTTGTTAACTCGAGTGAGAGGAGAAGCGCTGATCGCTTGTTGTGTGCCGGAGATAAATCCGGGACAGTCAATATTATGAGAGGACATGGTGATGAGCTTGAACCTGTGCCAGTTTTTTTTTTTGTCTTTTCTGTCCTTTGTCCTGAGGGATGCATTACTTCCTCTAGCAGAGTGACACCGAGCACAGTTCCTCTTTACGTGTGGTTTAATATCGTCTGATGGATTAGACTTTAATCAAGAAACTACAGAATATCGTAGTCAATTATTATTATAATTTTTTTCACTGGGAAAAAACACATAAAAAATTGCCGCACAGGAATATATTGGAAACTGTGTCTGTCTCTGGTCTGATATAAATTATATATACGATATATCTAGATATTAGCACACTAATAAATCTGTCGCTCCAGATGTGTCTGGTGTGAATGTGTCAGCGCGACCAGATTCCCCGGCTCTTTGTTCACCTTCACTCGTAACCCATCACAAAAGAGCACGTCTGAACTCACGCGATTGTGCGCCACGTTTCAGCGTGACACAAAAGAGGCTCGACAAACCGCTCCTGTCACCGAAACACAGCAGAGCCGAGAGGCCTCCTGCTGCACCCTGATAAGCGGCACTCCTGTTTCACGAGACGTCGTCTCCTGATGTGCGTCGTCTTTTGTAATAATTTCCCTATTGAAATAGTGTGGTGGTGTCACATGATTTACACTGAAGCTCAGAGGAAAAAAAGATTTTTTAAAATTTATGTTTATTCCCTGACTGACATGTTTGTAGAAATAGCATCTTGTACAGCTGGAGGTGACGGACGTCTGGACGGTTTCTCTCATGGCCAGGATTCGAGCGTTAACACTCGGATAAAATGAGCTTCGTTGTTGTTTTGTTTTAAATTGTTACAGTCATTAATGTTTGGCCTAAGGACTGACTCGTTTTTCAGATTAATTGGAAGTTTATCACCCGAATCGTCCGATTATTCAGCACTGTCAGCTCTGCGCAGGATGAAACACTCCTCGTACCCGAACAGCTCCTCCGAGCCCCGTTTCACACCGCGCACTTAAATAAAGTTTGCAGAGTCCCATCGATTCGACACGTCAGCTAATTATTATTCTCTCGCCGCACCCTCCACGTCCGTTCTGTCCATGTTGAGATTTTGTTTTTCTTTTTTTTTCCCTCCTGGCTACACGTGTACGTGACTCGCCGTGTCAGCTTTCTGAGCTGATGCGATCAAAACCTAATGAAGTTTGATCCAGAGAGCTGTAAAGAGAGATTGAGTGTGGAGATCTACAATAATGAAACGCTTGTTAAAGATGCTGACTGTTATGAAAAGGGGTGGTTTAATTGTTTTCAGCAGAAGAGGCCTTTTCTTTTTTTTCAGGGGAAAAAAATAGCTCTCACTTTAGGCCAGGGTGCTGTTCCCAGAGTCTATGTCCTCTCTGTGTGTGTGTGTGTGTGTGTGTGTGTGTGTGTGTGTGTGTGTGTGTGTGTGTGTGTGTGTGTTTAACACGAGACTCCCAGTATCTCTTGTTGTCTGTTTAATCTCTGGGAGTGACTCAAACATCCTGTCCTCCAGCAATCGACCCACTTGTGTTTATGCGCCTCTGAATCCACGCCTGACGGACCACACATCGACTCATCACCCATACAGCGGTACACTATAACTCTAAGCTCAAAAGTATTTGCACCTCACCTCAGCCGGACGGCGCCTTTTAACCTCCTGCAGTGCCTCAAAGACAACCCAATTACCCGAGAATGAAAAACGGATCGGTGGTTATTGGCTTGCGGCCTGTACGCAGACAGTAATCGAATAACAGTACGCGCACGGGGTCCAGGAATCCTTGCTCCGTCACGTGATGTGTATTCACCTTGAAATTAAAAACGTTCCAGTTGATTGTAGATCCCCCCCCCATACTACTTACTATACTATATGGGTGTTAGTATAGTGAAACAATACTAACACCCATTCAACAGCGCAGCAGATAAAACCTCCTCATCAGTCTTTCACCTACAGCCGTTTTGTCTCTGCCCTCACTCGCACGCCGCACAGGTGATATTTCACTTCGCTGGCACTGAAGAAAGGTCACATCCATCCCCATGCCAACTTTTTCTTTTTTTTCTTTTTTCTTTCTTTCTCCTCCAGCGCAGAGTCAGTGGATCATTAAGTTAGTGCTGAGTGATTATAGCAGCACAGCTTCCATTTACTGTAATTACACCGCTCTCTCGCTCTCCATCTCCTCTCGTCAAGGCTCAAGCCCTGATTAGTTCGTGCCTTTTGGTGCATGGAAATATGTGTATGTATATATACTGTATAATTGTTAAGCGCACACATTATGTGGGGTCAAGATTGTGCAGTACAGATATGTTTTTTTGATGTGATATGAACTGAATTTTGTTTCATTTTAACCAGCTGTACAAACATTACTCAATGTAAAAAAAAAAAAAAAGAAAAAGTCATATAAGCATCGAAATAGCACAGATTTCTGTTCTTATGGTTGTTTGTGACTAATAATTATAATACACACTTTTTTTTTTCTTGACATTTTTGCGACATCATTCTTATATTCCGTCAGCAGTACAATTTACACATTTTAAATTTAATAATAACTTCTTGACTTCATGACTTATAGTAAAACTTTGGATTGCGAGTAACTTGGTTTGTAAGTGTTTTGCAAAATGAGCAAAAATTCTTAACAAATTAACAATCTCGATAAATGAGCAAAGTTCTGCAATACAAGTAGTACGTATACGTTTTGTCTGCCGAGCGTCACACATGATCACAACTGAGCCAGTGGTGGTTCTCTCTCTCTCTCTCTCTCTCTCATGCTGCGGGATTGTGGGTATTCGTCTCCCATGCTCAGTCTCAGTGCGCGTACGCCACTTGTATAGTCAACATCCATACGCAAGTGTATTGTTTACTAAAGCATTGTGAGTGTGTGTGTGTGCGTGAAGCATTTTTTCAAATTTCGTGTCCAAGTGTAGTGACTGTTTCTTTGTTAACTGTACTGCAACAACGGCCTCCGTGAGGGAAAAGTTAGAAAGCTTGTACCAGTGCGGGAGATGAATCTGTTTAACAAGAAACGCAACTTCACATTCCTGCGAAATCCTCCAAAGGAAGCACAAGAGCTAAAAACTGTAAAAATTGTTAGTGTGTGTATGTGAGATAACATTCCATAAGCAAGCACTCAGTCGCTTTTCTCAATCTCTCTCCGCAGATGTTCTTGACCGTGTACCTCAGCAACAACGACCAGCACTTCACAGAGGTGCCCATAACCCCGGAGACGGTGTGCCGCGATGTGGTGGAGCTCTGTAAGGAGCCAGGAGAGATGGACTGCCACTTAGCTGAGATGTGGAGAGGATCCGGTAAGAGAAGCCTCATCCTCACACACGACAAGTCCGGAGAAGAACGTTTCATCAACACAGCAAGCGCACAGGCAGCGTTTTTTATTTATGTTTGTTTATTTATTTCATTTATTATTTATTTATTTTTATTTACATTTTTATGTTAATAGGATCGCCGCATAGCATTTTTACGTAATCTAAATAAGGACCGTGTCCCTGTTCTCGAATTTTGTCCTTCGAGGTGTGTGACCTTTGTTTGAATAACAAACTACATGCGGCGAGAATTCCCGTGAGCTCTTACGTAAAGCAGGTGTTCAAATAAAAAAAAATTAAACAGTACAGAGATTGACACAGCGATCGCTGGGAACAGCGTGTTCAGCTCTTAAAGGCTTTTTTTTTTTTGCTGTGGTCTGTTGCCACGGTTACGTGCCTTCGAGCACTCTCTGCGCCTTTGAACGTTTCAGTTCGAGTACACTTGAGTGTTTAACAGCGCGGGTGATGTCACCGACAGGCCGGGTGACTATATACGTACGATCGTGTATACATAGAGACCCGAGTGAGGTTTACGTTTCGAACAATAACATCCTTCATGCCGGCACCGAACCCGGCTTGAGTTCATGACTCACCGGTATGTGGAACGGCAGTCAGTCGAGCTCAAGCAGTTCTACAGCATTCATGTGGATACTCATCAGGTGTGTTTGTGTAAGACAGGAAGTAGTTTCCCGCCAGCGAGTGTACAGTTATAGTAGAATGTAATGAATTCTCAACAGAAACACCCACACACACACACACACACACTGTACGCACATTCACTTTCTGTCTTTAAGTAAAGTACCTGATAAGATCAGTGTGTTTACAGATAGTGTGTGACTTTTACTTATGATGATTTAATTTACACAGTGATGAGGAACTCCTCCTGTGGTGTTTTAAAAAAAAATTGTGCCTCAAAGTGCAGCCAAGTTATTTAATCTGAAACATGAGCTGACCCAAATAGGAAACGCAACACTCATGAGATTATTCCATACTGATCCCAGACCAGACACAAAAGTTTAATAGAAATAAATATAGTTGCAAGCAACGATGAATGGGCCCAAGCACCTGTGCCATCACCGCCCGGACGCACCAGATAGACAGTGGGCACATGCATTTAAATGGGACATACAAATACCATTATGACAATTTTAGAATATGGGGACTTTTATGTCAAACCTCCAAAATGGTTATGTTTAAAAAAAAATCTATGTTAAGACCTCACACTATGTTTAATAAAGTTATTAGCCATTTTGGCATCACCACAGCTGAACCATTTGAGATATCAAAAATCCCTTCGCAATATTGAATCCTCAATGTCTACAGATCGTATTGGTTTGGTTTAGCACTGATCTTATAAATCTCCTAGTAGGAGTACATCATTCCAAATTCCAAGTGGGTAAAAAATAAATCACAATCTCGATTGTTGCAATTTCTGAATGACCAAAATTTCCGCTCTCTTTCCTGCATGCACTCGCTTACACAATTCCACCCAATCAAAGGCTAGAGGAGGGACGGCACCAGCCAATCAGAAACTGGAGGCGGGTACATGACGACCTCTTTCTGATTGGTTCCTTTTGATGAGCTGTATGGCAAACCATTAGATTTCCTTCTGATCTTGCTTTTAGCAGACAAAATACATACGACTGTCTGGTCAGAGACGTGCATTTACAGTTCTAATCAGGATATAACATACAATATTAGTTGATTAAACCTGACGTGTTGATTCTGGCTGTTACACAGAGACTCACTAAGAACAGAGTGAATGCTGCAGGGACGTATACTAGAATTATAATAGAAGTATGTTAAGATTGAGCAATAAAACCTTTTGGCAGCAATAAATAAATTCTACACTGTAAACTTTGTATTTAATTTCAAACGTTCTAACAAACTCCATGACATTTGGCTTATGTTGATGGAAAATAATGATGTAAACTAATGCATGCGATGAAGTGCCGTAGTTGGCTGAGTATCCAAAAACGTTTTTTTTCTTTCTTTTTTCTTTTTAATTCCCCCAGGGAATTGAGATCACGATTCTCACACGCCATTGTTTTTTAGTTTTTTTTTCAACCTGAAAATAAATAGCTATTTAATTTATTAGTGTTAACAGTTTAAGGGTTCTAAAATGATAGATTTTATCATACTTTTTTTCCCTTGAAAGTCCTGTGTTTTTTCTTGAGTGCAGTAAATGTTTTGGTTGGGAGGGGGAAAAAGAAAAGAAGAAGAATGGTGTGAGGGAATCGTTTAACTCAATTTCCATGGGGAAAAATGTGATTCTCTCTTTTTTTTCTTTTTTTTTTCAACAATGGTGCAGCCCTATAAGAAATATTCATCTAATCGTGTGTAAGATCCTCTACATTTGTGTCTTATCAGCAGTTCAGTACAGACCTTGTGCCTGCAGCGTGTGTCAGCACTCAGTCACTGCTGTCCTTGCCTGCGAGGTTACTGGCATGAGCTGACCTGACTCTCTCTCTCTCTCTCTCTCTCTCTCTCTCTCTCTCTCTGTCTCTGTGTGTGCACGCGCGCATGCAGAGCGAGCTGTAGGCGAGGGCGAGAGGATGCTGGAGCTACTGCAGCGCTGGGGCTCGCGCAGATCAGAGGTTCGCTTCTTACTGCGCCACGACAGAACTCCCGGCCGAGAGCCAGGTGAGTTTATCACTAAAGAAAAGTAGCAATGGAGCTAGGTGGGTGAGTGTAGTTTGTTGATTATTCAAGCATTCAGTGCAACTAAGGAAGGTTAGCACGATGAGATCAGCATGGCCGAGAATCAGTGTAATTTGATTAGTTTATTATAGTGTCATGGGGTAAATGTCATGTGATTAGTGTATTACAGTGCAATGTGAGGTTAGCATGATTAGGTTACTACAGGATGAGTTTAGCGCGATTAGGTTACTACGGGGTGAGTTTAGCGCGATTAGGTTGCTGGGGGTGAGTTTAGCGCGATTAGGTTGCTAGGGGTGAGTTTAGCGCGATTAGGTTGCTAGGGGTGAGTTTAGCGCGATTAGGTTGCTAGGGGTGAGTTTAGCATGATGGGTGTGTTACTGTGTGATTTGGGATGAGTAATATATTTTAGGGTATTACAGTATGACAAGGGGTCAGTCTAGATTATTAGCTTGTTATGGGATGAGTGTAGTGTAATTAGTTTATTAAAGTGTGATATGGGGTGAATTTATCTAATCCCGCTACACTAATATCACACTGTATTATGGGGTGAGTTAAGTATAATTAGATTTTTTTGGGGTAAATTTAGTGTGATATCTTTATTACTGTGTGTGATATGGGGGTGAGTTTAGTGTAATTAGTTTATTACAGTGTGATAAGTTCTGAGATTAGCTTTTATCAGTGTGTGATATCAGATGGCTGCAGCATTATAAGGTTACTGTGATCCGAGCCAGGTCAGTTTATCACAGCTCTGTGATCTCAGCTGAATCGGGTAAGCATGAGTGACTTGAAAGAAAGCGCCTAATAACTTTCCTCATCAAAGAGACAGATGAGTACACGGATGCCCTGAGAAGTTACATTACTGCTTCTCATTCTCAGGTTTTTAATGAGAATGTTTGACTAGAATGTGTGAAATAAAGTTGGTCTGTGGGTTTTTTTTTTTTTTTTTTTTTGAAACCAGGTGTTTAAAATCAGATTATTTAAATTCCTGAGGAAATGATTTGATTCTTTTGGATGAATCACATAAGCCCTTTTTTTTCTCTCTCTCTCTTCTGTTATTTAACACTTATTTGGCTCGAGGTGTGTTGCATAATCTTTTCTCAGTCCTGCTGTAACTCATTTTAAGCCATCAAACCAAACGTAGCCTGTAAGCGTTATGTAAATGCACGTCCCTGAACGCGGGACAGAGGATGATTGAACTTCTCGGCCCTGTGACATTATGTCCCTCTATGAGCAGTGACTGTGACTTCTTGTTCAGGGAACCATGCTTAATGTGTGGCTCATCGCCAGTCACAGGACTACACAGCGTCCTTTGTTTTAGCGATGCTAATTTTAAGCTGACTGTTTTTCTAACCTGCATGTGACCCCATGCTTCAATCCGTCTATTGACAGTGTGTTTTTTTCTTCTTCTCCCTTTTCTATCCATTTCTACACAGCCCGTTGATCACGCTTAGCGTGTTTTTGTCCTCATTTTCGAACAGACAAAAGCGTGTTGTGTCATATGTCATGATAATTAACGTATTACCTGAACGTTTTACAGGAAATGCCAGGAGCATGGAACCGAGGAGGAACGGTGTTAAAGGACCCCCAGATAGACGGATGGAGAACGGGGTGAGGCGATGACTGAAACGGCTTTTTACTTCTTGCAAAATAATGAGAGAACTTATCTAAGCATGCAAGTTTTTGTTGATAACCGTGTTTACGTTTAGCTTGTGCAGTGTTAAGGAAAGAAAAACGAGTTTTACCGCTTTTGTGAATTCTTTGCCTGAAACACGAGCTTTTGTGAGACGTGTGTCCTGCGCAAGACGTTGAGTTTTGGTGTCTTGCAGGTGGCCGCTCCACGCATGGACATGACTCTGGCTGAGCTGCAGGAGATGGCGACCCGACAGCAGCAACAAATCGATGCACAGCAGCAACTCCTTGCCTCTAAGGTAGATGACACAACTGACTACTGTTTTGGTAGTAAAAGACAAACGATGAGCGGGCCCAAGCACTCAAAGTCATTAATCACTTTTCAGCAGAAGTTAAAGCGTCGTCACGGCTGACCCGCTCGTGCTATTAAAAATCTCTCCGCAATTTTGCGTCCTCGACGTATTGAGACCACATAGGCCCGGTTTGTTGGCGATCGTATAAATTCCCTAGGAGGAGTACATCAAAATCCATTGGGTGTGCTTCATAAACAACCCAAAATAACTGACTTCTTGTTGAGTAGATTTTAAAAAAAATTTAAAAAAGTTCTTAGAGGAACAAGAGGGGCCTCACACACTATGATTACTATGGCTGATGTCATAGTGCTTGGGTCCTAAGTAAGCGTGTATTTAAAAAATAAAATAATAATGTCCCGTAGATATGTCTCAGAATGCATGTTCATTGTAATATTCCAGCACGTGCCTCTAATGCTTGACCGTTGACCCCCGTTCTTATCTCTGGCGTACAGGAGCAGCGCCTGCGCTACCTGCAGCAGCAAGATCAGATGAAGCAGCAGCAGGCGTCCGAACAGGAGAAGCTGCAGCGCCTCCGGGAGAACGTGGAGAAGCAGGAGGCTCGGCTCAAGAAAGTACGCGCTCTCAAGGGCCAGGTGGAGCAGAAGCGCATCAGCAACGGAAAACTGGGTGAGCGTTTACTATTCAGCTGTTATGGAACGTTTAATCTCAATTTGCACACTGTTGATCCCCATTCTGTACACATATTTATACTTTCTATTATTATCTGTCTATCTGTTTAGTCCCATAGATTTCTGAAGTGTGTTTTCTTGTTTGCAGTGGAGGAGATCGAGCAAATGAACAATCTGTTCCAGCAAAAGCAGCGTGAGCTTGTGGTGGCGGTGTCTAAAGTCGAGGAGCTCAGCAGGCAGATGGAGATGCTGAAGAGCGGCAAGATGGACGCCCTAAACGATAATCAGAGCGCCGTGGCCGAGCTCGATCGCCTCTACAGGGAGCTGCAGGTCAGGACCCAAGACATCAGTCACACTTGATATAATAAGTGGTGTTAGCGGCTTTGCACCGGTACTTCCAGCTGTTGCAAGACGCTAAAATGATGATGATTGATTAGAGGAAAAGCTAATGGTATAGAGAGGCAAGACATCAAGAAACGCTTAAAATAAGGCTCCTGAAAAAGTGTCGTTTGATCAGCTGGCAGACATCTAGTAAAAAAAAAAAAAGTGTTTTTTATTAAATAATGAAACGAGGCAGTGCAAACAGGATGACCATTCAGCTGTCTGTGTCATCAGGTTAACACGTCTGGGCTTGTGTTTGTTAACCGGCTACAAATGTGCCGTAGTGTAGCTGCAAAATCTGTCTGAAATATAAAAAATATAGAAATCTTTGTGTAAATAAAGAAAAATGACCTGGGGGTTTGCAAATATGCATGAAAGTGACTTTTTATTAAAGTGACTTGTGTGCATGATCCAAGAATGAAACGGCGGAGGAGATGATATTGACCAGGGTAGAAGTGTTTCTACCCTCACACTCTCACAGATTTGAAAACAATTTTAAATGTATACATCGAAAATAAATGCCAATCAGAATGGGATCAATGTCTAAATGGCAAATTACATGAAAATAAACTCTGATGTTGGAACAAACAGTACATTTCTTTTCAATAATTGTTGGGATCAAGTCACGTGTACAAGACGCAGAATAGGACAGAATCAAGAGAAAATTCACCAGTGTTCATTAAACGTATTTTATTTGACTGTAATTCTTTTACTCCTATGAAGAACTTTTCATTCTGTTGATATTTTTCAAGTTTTTAAACAAGTAAATCCAAATTTAGTTTTAAAGTTTTAGAAATTTAAAACATTTATATTTAACATCTAGTTTTAATTAGAATTGACTAACAAAAACTGACTCCTTGAATGAATATAGCCGTAGAAGAAAGAAAAGACAAGTGGTGCCAACAGTGTTCCAGCCCATAACAGAACCATAAAGCAAACCCAATTCTGTCACAAATCTGTTAGTTAAAAGGTTTTTTTTTCTCTTTCTTCAGTTTTAACATGTAACACTCCTCCTCCTCTTCCTCCTTCTCCAAATCAGGTAAGGAACACCATGAACCAGGAGCAGATCTCCAAGCTGCAGCATCAGAGGGAGAACCTGAACAAGAAGAACCAGGAAGTGGCCGCCATGGACAAGCGAGTCAGCGAGCTCCGCGATCGCCTGTGGAAGAAGAAAGCAGCGCTGCAGCAGAAAGAGAATCTTCCTGTGAGTGCAAACGTGATCACACTCCTCCCACAACAGGTCACTCGGGATAGATGTTATGTACACACACACACGGAAAAAAAAAACATACACTCGCACAAAAAAAGGGTGTAAAAGCAAGGTCGGAATTATTTTATCGGCAAGGCTGACTCTGACTCGTACCACCACTAGGACGAGGAAGACGTCACAGTGTATCCAGAACACATTACGCAAGCAGGATAGGAAGCTGTGTCGTAATCCCAGATGAGTTACCTGCCTCATGTCCTTTTATTGTTTTTGGACAAACACTTTAATTCAGACGAGTTGCTGAACAGTCTGTGGAGTCTCTGGATGCAGAACCGTAAAGAGGTGCACGTTGTGACTTTCAGAAACAAGGGGGAGTGGAAAGGATAGAACGTCCACAGTACACACACACACACACACACACACACACATAATCATCCACTTCCCATTTGACGCTGCAGGCCGTCCTCACGCAGAACATCTATTTCTGTGTTTTCATTCCCGTCGGCTCAAGCACAACGCCATCCCTCCTCTGTAGAGATACGACAGGACGAGAGACGTCTCAGTGACGCAATCCGATCGGCTGATAGTCTGCCTCGTGTCACGACACGTCAGGTGTCAGCCTGGTACACCGCTTAGTAAATACAGTGTGCAAATAAATGCACCGTCAGTCAGAGTATTATAAACATGCGCAGTCACGGGCTTTGTGTTTATAATCCAGTGAGATTTTCTCTCTCACACACACACACACACACACTGTGTCGATTCAAGTTTGAGTTTTGATCAAGGTCAGAGCACACGCAGCTACAGCAGGGATACAGGCTGAAACACTGAGTAAACAGTATGTTGAACATTTTTTTTGTTAATTGTTTATTTGTATTAGAAGGAAAGTGGAATTGAAGTGAACAGCTGGTACCTCATTATGAAGCACGCATGTGTAGGGGGGCGTATTTTATTCTAGATAATTTTTTCCTCCTCTTATTACTACTAGTGGAGGTGTTGATGTTATTTAAAAAAATTAATGAATAAATGTGGAGTCCTCAAGTCATTATCTGTGCATTTTACAAAGCGCCCCCTGGTGGATGCAAGCAACGACAAGACTTTTTTGTTGTACTTCTTTGAATTGAATCTTATTCTTTGCTTGACTTTTAACAAACCGTTTGGCCTTTTTTCTGTGGTGTTTTGGTGGTGTTTGTGGTGCCATATGCATTTCTTCAACAAGGTCTTTACTACTAATACACCCTACTTTTCCTATCTCCGATTAAAAACGGGGTTAAAAAAATACAGAGCTCATGTATGTGGCTTTTTCTCTACTGTGATAAGCAACACGCTCGGTTTTAGCACAGGCTGCACAGAATATTAACGAAACTAACACAAAGAGATGACGTTTGAGGAGTCTTCTCCTCCCTGCCAAGAAACGTCTTGGAAATGTCTTGCCCTGAAACGCACCACGGTCCAGGATTCAGTGGGCTTTTTCTGTTTTTTTTTCCCTCCCCTTCCCTTCTCATTCCTGTCAGACTAAAACGATTTTCACTCTCATCCTGGCGCTTGGACGAACGGGGGTCTCCTTCCTCTAACAACGAGACAACAGTGTTCTCCCTCTCTTTTTAAATGTGCTGAAGTTGTTGTGTTCTTGTTTTTCTTAAGAATGGCTTCCCGCTTAAGGAAAAGGCTTCAAAAGATACCCAACCCAAGGTAAAAAAAACAAAAAAAACAACAAAAAACAAAAAAAATAAACACTATTTTAGACATTTGTTAATCGGGTCATCCTCATTTAGTAGCGGATTGATGATGTTTTAATTTAGATGGCTTGTTTTATGACACATCTTGTGATAAGTGCTATTTATTTTCAGTTGCATAAATGGTTTTGGAGAAGCTTTTTGGTTTGTTAGAGGGTGAAATGTCAATATTGGCAGGTGTTTTAGACAACAGTTTTAGGGCTGGTGTATTGTTTTTCAAGTTTTTTTTGCCCATTTTGTAAATCTCATCTATGAAAAGGCTATTAATGGCATCTTTGTGCAGCGGTAGTATTTCAAGCAGATGATCATTAATTAACCAGATTTAACATTAATTAACCTTATTACTGTGGAAGTTCAAAGTGAATATCGATCTTTTACAATATTTTTTGCTCATAGTTTTTTATTGAATATTCAGTTATGAAGGCAAACAAACAAATGCAATGGTTTAGAAGTTTGGGGGAACAAAAAATGATAAGCAAATCACATAGACAACAAAAAGGATCATACACAGTTAGTGATTACACACATGGCCTCAATGGACATCACTTTGTCAATTCTTTAACAAAATCTATAGCATCAGTCCAAGCATTAATTTTTCGATGTTCCAAGATTAAATCTTTTACAATAGTAAAAAAAAAAAAAAAAATCCTGTATTATAAAATGTCTTGCTTTAATTTGCAAACACATACATTTCCTCTCTTTGTTTTTTGGTTGTTGTTTTTTTCACTTATTTTAGTAATCAAATTCAAAAATCAAATTCAAATTTTATTTGTCACATACACAGTACGATATGCAATGAAATGCTTATAAGACCGCCTGTGACCTTAAAATTTTTTAAAACAATTAACAAGAAATAAGAACGAGAAATAGAAAAGAGGCAAGAAATAGCTTAACTATAAGAAAGTAGAACAAAATATAAAATTTTTAAAAAATATCTAAGAAATATAAACCTATCTGAACAGGACAAAAATGAATTTAAATGCAAATAATACGTGGAATGAATGAAAAATGTGTGCAAATGAGCATTCAAGATTCAAAGAACTTTATTAATCCCAGAGGGAAATTGCTTAAGCATTGTCCTCATTGATCCTGTCATTCTGTCTATTTTTTTTATGTTTCTGTTATCATTGTGTCTTGTAATTTTACCTAAGTTTGTACATCTGTGAATATGTTTTGTCATGAATGCTACATTTGTAGAGCTGTGCAAGGGTAAACCGAGGACATAATGGGGTAAAAATCTGTTGTTGTTGCTTGATATTAATCGTTAGCATTTTTTTTTCCCTCTCCAGGTCCCGCCTGATGGCCAGCCCCCTCAATCAGGCGGTCAGTCTCGTGTGGCCGCGGTGGGGCCGTACATCCAGTCGTCCACCATGCCCCGCGGTCCAGCGCGGCACGATCTGCTGAAGCCCACCTACCCCGACGGCACAGCCACACTCCCACCTCAGGACAAGAGCACCGGCACGCAGTCCAAACCCGGCACAGGTACGGCACACGGGTGTCCTTCACCTTGCAGTCTGTGAACATTAGGAGGCTGAAACAAACGGGTTAGTTTGCATTTGTCACAGGGGAGGAGAGTTCTAGGACGGCTTGTGTAACGCGCCCGCAGGACGCCTCCGATGTCTTTCTCAGCTCTGAAGGTAGCCACCGCTGGTCGTTTGTGTGTGTGTGTGTGTGTGTGTGTGTGTGTGTGTGTGTGTGTGCAGTGATGCCGTGACGAACACGTCCAGTTCAGTTTCTGTTCTAAACAGAACAAGTGACTGTGTTTTCTGTGCAACATTTCCAGAGCAGCTGAACACACTCGGGGAGAAAGCGCTATAATAAAGGTGCCAGCTTGATCATACACAGTTCGCTCGTGTCTGGTTAGAGTCAAATTTATTGACGAGAGAGAGAGAGAAAGAGGCCCCTCCCACCAGGAGAAAATAAGAAAAGAATGCACCCCACTGCTTCTGGCCATGGATGTGTTAATTGCTAACGTAATGTTAATAGCGACAGTGTTACATTTATAGATGTTTGTCAGTCCTGTGGCACCTGATTATTGAAAATCAATTACACTACACATTATAAAACGAAAAACAGAATGTGTTTTGTGTGTTGTGTTATGATTTTTATCCAATAATTTTTTTTTTCCTTAATTTTTTCAATAAGCACAAGTTCAAGCTTTTCTCTGCGTGAACATAAAGTCGAAAGCATTCATTTCCACACCAGTATGATTTGTTTCTTAAAGCTAGCTCTGTGTTCGTGTCTTGGTGTGACCTTCACATGCTGGATTCCATTAACTGCCATGTTCAGTATTTGTTTGCTTTCTTTCTTTTCTTTTTTTTTTTTGTTTTTTTTTTTGTATAGAACAAATGTTCTTGCTTAAGCCGATGAAAGACCTGCGGGCCAAGAGAAAAGGTACACAGATGTTTTGCAGTGCTGGCTTGTTGGTGTGTGTGTGTGCGTTTGCGTGATAGGGAAATGTTGTTGTAATGAAACGGAAGTAATTCTTGTTTAAGGTTTTAAACCACATTGTTTTTTTTTTTTGTTTTTTTTTTTTTTTGCCGCTGTGTGAGAATGAGCCTGTCGTCTTTTCAGACTTGGAATGTTTCTGTTCACTCCCCATCCGGTCTAACACCTTATTAGACAACGGTTTAATTAAAGCTCTCTGATTAACTCTCGCCTCATCTGATGAATTGTTCCAGAAAGTGCATCCGAAAACCCGCCGGTGGTTGTACATGATTATATCAAATCATCGTGATGAAAGGAGTATCGCTCGTCAAATTAATTGAGTAACTCGATCTTCCCCAGGGCTGCCGTCATCCAAGGTGCTGAAAGTGTCTGACTGGAGCTCACCCACTCCAGACTCCAACAGCAGCCATGCCTCGTCCACTTTACCTCGACTGCCAAGCCAAGTGCCAGCAGAGCAAGGTGACCACACTCGCTCTTTTAATAACACCTAATAAAAACGACTGTTATTTCTCTCAATAGAAAAGCAATTGGTAGCTTTAAAGCTTAAATGATCATTTAAGAGTTTATTTAATAAAATAAGGACACTTGTGCCTATAAATTGGTATAGACAGACACTAATCATTCATCGTCATTAAAATTAAAAGCTGAACAAAACACAAAAAACAAATGTATTATTTTTGTTTACGTCCGTTGCTTGTATTAACGGACTGAGATAGACGTCGCCAAGCAGCTCCACTGATTCTTGCCTGATTCTTGATTTTTCTCCCTACAGCTCCAGACGACACAGACGTGCTGAAAAGAGGACAGCAGGATCGGAAGACGCGTCCCGTCTCCATGTTCGACTCCACCGAGCCGTCGACAGCCTCCTTACGCAAGAACCAGAGCAGCGACGACCTTGCGAGGGACGCCCAGGTTAGCCGAGTGGGAAAAGCTCAACACAAGCTGTATATAGAGTCTTGTATTTTTATCTCTCAAACTTTTTTTTTTCTTTCTTTCCTTTTTTCCCTTGTGTGCAGAATGCTGCGAAAGTCCCGGTTAAAGTACCCCCTCCCGTGCCAAGCAAACCCAGACAGATCAATCTGCCGTTCCCAGGCGCAGGCACTTTCCCCGGCAAGGGCAAAGTGAGCAGCCAGCAGCAGCAGCAGCGCACACCTCTCCCTGCAGCTCAGAGTAACACGCTGCCCCTGCCATCCAAGCAGGAAACCCCGCCGGCTGCCACCGTCCGACCTTTCACCCCGGAGCCTAAGGATCCGCCTATGCTGAAACCTCAGATGGTGGCAGCCAGCTCCATCTACTCCATGTATACGAAGCAAGCAGCAGCAGGAAAGGGCTTGCCTCAAAATGTGCCGGGCGCACTGAACCGCTCACAGAACCGCTCCAACTTTGTTAGCAGTGAGTGAGATTTTATAAATTTTTTTATTCAAGTGCATTAGTGTTTAAATGAAATTAAGGAAATGTTTTTTCCGCTCATGCTCCCCGCCCCCCCCTCTCTAGTGTACGGTAAGCCTGTGATCGCCGCAGGACAGCAACCCCATTCGCCACAACTGGACAACCCCTACATGGAGCGCCCTAACGGCCCCGACTCGGAGACCGACCAAGGCACGAACGGCGCCCCTGCAACCGAGAACCATGAGACGGAGCGCATCCCGCGCCCCTTAAGCCCCACCAAGCTGCTGCCCTTCATCTCCAACCCCTACCGCAACCAGAGCGACATGGACCTCGAGGCGCTCCGTAAGAAGCTCTGCAACGCCCCGAGGCCGCTTAAAAAGCGCAGCTCCATCACTGAACCCGAAGGTCCTGCCGGTCCCAACATCCAGAAGCTCCTCTACCAAAAAACCACGCTGGCCGCCATGGAAACCACGATCAACCCCCCTAAACCCGCTGAGGAGGAGAGCGCCCCGCCCGATCCGGTCAGCACCGAACAAATCCCAGAGTCTCCCGAACAGCCGCCTCCCGACCCTCTGCCGACTATAAACGTCCTGAAGATCGATGGCGAGGACTTCATCCCGCCCCCACCCCCGTCTCACCCCGCTCCTCGCCCCGAAGACGCCTTCCTAATCCCTCCACCACCGGCTCCTCTTGAGGATGAAGACCAGCACCAGTTATCACCCGACAGCTACGTGGAGGAGTTCCCTCCGTATCCTCCTCCTCCTTATCCGAGCGGTGCTGAGCAGGAAGCACTGGGCGATGACACGATGAACATGAAGCCACCAGAGGTCATGGGGCAAGTGCCTCTACCACCAGTGAGTACTCTTTTTGTCAAGGCATTGTTTTTGTGTTTGGTTTAACTAGGAGTGGGTGGTTGAGGTGACGGGTACATCAAATCCTGGAAAATAAAAGAAAAAGTATCTTAGACTTTTATGAAATAAATCTGATTCCAAGTAATATCATTTGTAATCATGTCATACAGTTTACTGCATGATGTTCCTTTGTGTGCATCACTAAGGGTGGTGTCACTCAATATGATTTAAGCTGTTGTTAGCTTAAGCAAAAGTTCAGCCTATATTTTAGTGAAATGATTAAAAATCTATCGGACTATCATGTCCAGGTAGAACCGACAGCCACTTTAGTGAATTAAGTTGATTAAAACGTTCTATTTAATTTAATTTTAGCAGATATATGGCTGAGAGATTGTCTTGTTTGTTTTATTGTAAAGGAAATCATAACTATTTACTTACATTTAAATCACATGACTTCTCTTTCGACCTCACTGGCGTAAGTAAAGGTGACGAACCCCACCCTGGGCTGCTTGACTAATCCCAATATAAGGTCTGTTTTGTTCAAAAAATAAATACCGTTCTATTTATTGCCCTCCAAGCGGATAAACTCCTGCCGAATTTACGCAAGTAGCCCAATTCATTCAAATAAAGCACGTTATCCGTGTGCAAACATAAAAGGCTCAGTTGTGCCGTTAAAGCTCCTTAAATTCTCAAAGATTTAGGTGATGCCCTTGTAGCTGAAATAAATAAACCGACCATTTTTTCCCCCTGTCTTCGTATTTATTCTTAATAAGCTGCACTCCTGCAATCCTAAAAGAGCTCTTTATTCTAGGAGAAAAAAAAGTCTTGTATAATCTTATTAAAGTGAAGCGAGCGGGTTTCCAGACTAGGTTTCAGTCTTCAAAGATTTTGTCCTCAGGATGCCGGAATAAAAAACTACGCTGAAGGTTAACCTGGCAGAGCATTAAGTGAACACTTCTGTCAGTGTGTGAACTCGTCTGATGTGATGGCTATCCGTTAAATGAAGCATCTGCTTTTCTCAGGGCAAAAGGACGAACCTGCGTAAGGTCGGATCGGAGCGCATCGACCACAGCATGAGGGTGAAATTCAACCCCTTGGCTTTACTTCTGGACTCTTCTCTGGAGGGAGAGTTTGATCTTGTGCAGAGAATCATCTATGAGGTTCGTTATTGTCTTATCTGTGTACTTCAGGGTTGTTTAAATAGCTCGTTGAATGTGGAGAATGGATGGATTTATTCTCCTAAGTTGGCATCCCGAAATAGTATGCATAATAATAAGTCTGCAGTGTATTTAAATCTTATTGAGTTGGATTTCTTTCTTTTTTTTCCTCTTATTTTATTTTTAGTTAGTTATGAGGCTGCATTATTCGATAGGGTCATGAAGTTAAACAGAATACATTTTAAAACTTTTTTTTCCCTTATAGGCCATATGACGTGGGGAAAAAAAACAAAAAACTAAGAGTTGTGTGGGTTTTGTTGTGCAGGTCGAGGACCCCAGTCAGCCTAACGATGAAGGTATCACGGCTCTACACAACGCCGTTTGTGCCGGACACACGGAGATCGTCAAGTTCCTTGTCCAGTACGGAGTCAATGTTAACGCTGCAGACAGCGACGGCTGGTGAGTTCAGTCATGCAGCGTTTCTTTTTAATTCTACACATGGAAGCACCACTTTTTTTAACTGAATTGAATAGATGAATTGCACTTGGACAACTGGTCTGATTTGGTCATCAAATTTTTTTTAATGAATGAACTCGATGTACTACCTCTATATTTTACTTATAAACATCTGAATCTTTTATTTTTTTTCCCGTGCACTAGGACTCCACTGCACTGTGCCGCGTCCTGTAACAACGTGCAGGTGTGCAAGTTCCTCGTGGAATCCGGAGCAGCGGTGTTTGCCGCCACGTACAGCGACATGCAGACGGCTGCAGATAAGTGTGAGGAGATGGAGGAGGGCTACACCCAGTGCTCGCAGTTCCTCTATGGTGTGTATGCTCATTACAGTACACAACACTCCAGATCTGTATATATACACAGTAAGTCCCCGACTTACCAACGAGTCCCATTCCGGGAGCACGCTCATAAGTCGGATTTGTTCATAAGTCAGACAGAGTGTGAGACCTGTATGCCTTCGACACAAATATACAATGTAAAGCATAAAAAAAACCGATTCGTTCTTTTTGAACAAATCTTTAACGTGACTCAGATGAACGAGTCGTCTCGGAGAGTGATTCGTTAATTTTCTGTTGGGCGCGCATGCGCAAAGCATCGCAAAATCTCCGTATGTTATATACAGGAAACAGAAATGAGTCGTTACCTTTGAGTCTTTTCGGTCCTGAGTCGTTCGTTCGTTCACGTGACTCCCATAGACGCTATGCGGTGCAATAGATTCAAAAGTACGAACGACTCCGACTGCAAGATATGATGGTGAGCTGCTCATTCTGTTTATTATAATATGTCCTTAGTTGCATTGTAATATTTTCTTAACTGGAACTATAGCCAAAATTTGTGAATGTAGATGAATTGGGGGTATTTTTATTGAAAACGCAACATTTAATTTATTTCTGATCAAAAGAACGAAATGAACGAAATGACTCAAAAAAAGATTCGTTCATTTTGATGAACGAGATTCAAAGAACCGAGTCACTAAAATGATTCAAACTTTCAATCACTATTTTACTTAGAAAACTGAACAGATCTGTTTCCAACACTACTGATTATTTTCCAGCACAGAGTTTTCACGCCAAATACTGACTGTGTTATTTATCTTTAGAGCTCTTTATAGAAGTTTCTTTTACATAGAAATGTTTTCAAAGGCATCTTTGCTTATGGCATTTTTGGTATGTTGTCAAGACATGAGCACAGTACTGTTAGGTTTTTTACTGAGTGTGCTGTACTTCTTCTTTCTCACACTCGCTCCTTTCTATTTTTATGCAAAACCCAGGAGGCCACATTAGGTTTTTTTGTTGTTGTTGTTGTTTCTTTCCTTCTGAAAACCGGTCTGTCATGTAATATGTTGCTTTCCTTACAGGCATGAAAATATTATTCTGCAATGTTATTTATTTATTATTTTTTAATGTATGTTATGGAAATAGTGAATAGTTTTGTACATAATAAGGCAGACATTTTTGCACAGTTCTATATATATATTTATACACTCTCATACACAGTATGATTCTTTGCCATAAAAACAACAAAAACCATCACCTCTGCACTTGTAAAGGTAGTGAACGATCTACTGCTTTCTGGTGATTCTGGCTCCTTGTCTATACTGCTGCTACTTGAT
>JAQMYG010000013.1:9626257-9637929 GCA_030014215.1 Clariallabes teugelsi
TTGAAAAAAGTGCACTTTTGATGATCTGTTGTGATATAAGTACAAAGAGTTTTGAAAATGTACCAATTACTTGTGAAAACTGCGCCAAACCAATTAAAAAAAACCGTAAAGACATTATTTAATGTAAACAGAAAAGAAAATCCCTGAAGCCCCTGACATAGTGCCAATAGGAATCTAATAACACACATTTCTACTATGGGCTTCTGTGGCAAATACACTGTATTTAATGAACTGCCACTCATGCATGTAGAGCGTGTATACCCACCATTCATTAAGATTGATCACTTTACCCTCGAGCGTGCAAAGAACTTCACATACTTCGGTGGAGACATGACGGATAATGCATCCCTTTTGCTGAGATCAAGCACACAATATTACATGGTGTAGCCATGTTTCAATCCCATAATTCAAGAGTCTGATACCATGAATGTCTGTCTACAAAACTTTTTGTGTACAAAGCCATCTTTATTATATGGCCGTGAGACCTAGCCTACTATTATCAACCTTCTGGAAGGATTTCATAAACGTTCCTAATGGCAAATCATAAGGGTCAAGTGGTGGCACAGAAAAACCAACACTAAGGTCTTAATTTGTCCCTAAAAACCACTGGAACCACCAGAGTCAGTTGGCTAGGCAATGTTTGTTGCATGTACTGTAAGATCATCACATCTCAAAGCAGCTGAACAAAGGCGAACAAAGATATGCTGGAAGGACCGTGTGAAAGAAAGATCTGCTGCCCTTTGGCTTTGTCCCTCCCACATGGAAAGATCTCACTGCTGACCACGATGCTTAGAGAAACCAAACAATCAACACCAGATACCTGTCTGAGAAGCTGTCTGCCCTGATTGCTCAAAGACACAGAGAACGACATTATATGAGAGTCTCCCATCATCAAGAATGATGGGGACCATTCTCAACTCTGTTATGTTGATTGGTTTGTTTATCTTGTTTTGTCTAAGTACTGTGATAGGCTGATTTTTACACTATATGAACAAAAGTATTTGTCCAAACCTGTTAATTATTGAATTCAGGTGTTTCAGTCAGGACCCTTATCCCCAGTGAAGAGCAATCTTAATGCTTTAGCATATCAAGACATGGGCAATTCTATGCTTCCAACTTCGTGGCAAGAGTTTGGGGGAGGCCCTTTTCTATTCCAACAAAGCAAGGACCATAAAGACATGGTCTTATAAGGTTGGTGCAGAAGAACTTGACTGACCCACACAGAGCCCTGACCTCAACCCTATCAAGCACCTTTGGGATGAACTGGAACGGAGATTGCGAGCCAGGCCTTCTTGTCCAACATCAGTGCCTGACCTCATAAATGCTCTACAGAATGAATGGGCACGAATTCCCACAGAAACACTTCAAAATCTTGTGGACAGCCTTTCAAGGGTAGTGGAAGGTTTTATAGCTACAAAAGGGGGACCAGCTCCATATTGACGTATGTACTGTATCTTTGGATACAATGTCATTGCATGTTTTGCCAAATACTTATTTATGTCTGTATAGTGTATGTCTATGCACTGTGATTGGTTTTATTAAGGCTTTGTAATCTTGGAAGCCCCTGACACAGTGCCAATAGGAATCCAGTAATAGTATCGCTGAGCTCCTATGGGCTTCTGTGGCAGACTTAAATATACTGTATTTTAATGAACTACATCTCATCAGACAACAGGCTTCTCCATGGGCTGATCGGGAGAGCTCTCAAAGAGCTGAAACCCTATAACCAACCGCCAATCACTGAAACGGTAATGAACATGACTGACATTTTAACCTCAAACACATCAGCGCCAGTCAGAGTCACAGAGCACTCTGCAGTACGTTATCAGTCTGAATGTGGAAACATCATTTCATGCTGAGTGACTGAGATACATTTATATAGCTTTACATGAGTCCATAAGTATTTGGACAGCAATGTATTTTGACTTAACTGCTGTAACAAAAAGTTGGTTACTCACTTATACTCATCGTCTATAGCACTTTATCCTGTATACAGGCTCACGGGGACCCTGGAGCCTATCCTAGGAGAGGGCACAAGGTGGGGTACGCCCTGGACTGGATGCCAATCCATCACAGAGCACACACACATACACACACTCATTCACACACTATGGGCAATTTGGTAACACCAGTTAGCCTAATCTGTATGTCTTTAGACTGTGGGAGGAAACACACCAAGCACAGGGAGAACATGCAATCTGCATGAACACAGAGCCGGGAATCGAACCTGGCTGGGAATCGAACCCAGACCCTGGAGGTGCAAGGCGACAGTGCAAACCACTTAGCCGCCGTGCCGCCATTTAACACAAATTATTACATTAATTATATTGGAAATTCAACTATTTTACATGATTTGCTCAGTGCACAGCTTTTGGCAGCGACAGCAAACATTTCCATCATTTCCGAAGGGTGGCAGTTGAACTACAGATTTACTGAAGAAGGTGAACACTCGTGGTTAGGGCCCCTGTATAGTGTTGTAGGGATGACCTGTACTGACACTAATTGGTGAATATGAACTGCAGGAGTTTGACTGCCCTGAAGATACACATAGCCTTGTTAAAAACAATACATTTCAGGTAGACGCACACACACACACATACAGCAGCTGAACACTGAGTGCCTCTTAAAACTCTGATTTCAAATTCAAACACATCCCTACATTCCTAGTATACTGTAGTACCTCCTCTGTTTAGGGTGATTAGACATTATTATTAATGTATAGTAGTAGTAGTAGCAATAGTAATAGGAACTCTGGTTCATGTCTGTCCTCATCACACCATGTAAATATTGATTAATTTTCTATAACAGCATGTTATTTTATCTTTTCCCCAGTTAACTAATACTTGCTAAGTTTACTATCAATTTACTATCATGTCTTTTTAATTGTAACTATTGTCAAGAGACCTTTTTCCTGTTGTCCCCAATGATATTCTGCACTTATTTTAGTTCTACTCTTCTTTTTTTCTGATTTACTATGTTTTGCCGCTCACCTCCTCTCCACTTATTGGTCTCACTGGGATCCCCGAGGTCAGATACAGCTTTTACCCAAATGCTCATACTGTTTTATTCTGCATACACCACCATCCACGGCTCTCTAGAGTCTCTTCGCCTTTGTGCCTCTGCAGTCTGGTGCCATAAGGTAATATTAATATGATGATGGTGAACTATAATGAACCGTATAAACCTCGTTCTGAGGTCCCTTGGTGGCTGATAGACGATAAGTGTTCAAAGGGAAGTCAAAAATCTTTGTAGTGGTGTAAGAAAAGAAACGCTTCAGTCCTTTTATTGTAGACAGCGACAGGTCAGAAGGTAAAAGTCTGTATATTTTTTGTCTAGTGCATTCAGCAATCATTTGTCTTAGGTAGAGACTGCTGTGTGTGTGTGTACAGGCAGGTTTTATGGTAACTATCAGGTGCTTACGTGGGAAAAGCTGCAGTGTGTCTGTGTTAGTTAAGATGTATACTAGAAAACTTATTTCTTCCGAATCAAGGGAAAAAAAGTTACATTCAGTATGTACTGTATTATGGTAGGAATTAAAATTCTGCAGAATGTTTATTGAAGAGCTTGCTATTTTTTGCTTCCAAGTGAGAGATTCCAGTGAATTTCAAAACGATTGAAGCTTTCATTAAGTGTCTTTCAGGTACAACCACAGGATCATACGTCTTAATAATGGAACAGACAGGCAGGGTTTTCATTTTCCTTATATTTGATTAATGCATTGCTTTACTTCCCTATCTTGGCCAAGAAGAGAAGAATCTGGACTAGACTCTCTTTATTGGATTACTCTATTCATCAAATGTAGAACCTAGGTGACTTCAAAGCCTAGAAGTATCAAAAAAAAAAAAACAGAAAAGAAAAATACATATCGTTTGATATGAGTTTCAGGCAGAAATGAACTGGATCATATATAAAATTAGAATTTAGGTTACATAATAAAGTATTTGGAAATTGTCATTAGCTGAATTTCAACGTCCTTATTTAATAGTTATGTCATAACTAGCATTTCTTTCAACAAATGTACAATTGAAATTGGTGCTTAGCTTAGCAATAGCAGACTGGCAATTCTTTACAATATAAAAAATATCTATTGATGTGTGCAAGAGCAATCCCACAAATGTATTCAGTGGGAATTATTGTCAGCAGGTTTATTTTGTTCAAGCTTCAGAGCATATTAATGTAGCTTTTCTTAAGACTTCATTTGTATGAGATCTAACAAAAAAGTGTTCTTGTTACAGAGGTGCTGACTGTGTATTCGGTGTGGTTTAGTTTAAGTTTATATTGATTATATTACTATAAAACAAACTTTCTGTAGAGTCTTTCTACATTTTTGTTATGCTCAGGGAACAGACAAAATCTCAGTATGGTGGAACCTGAGTGACGGCGTAGTGACTATGTTTCCAAACTTTCCGCATGAAAAATTAAGCATGTTTAATTTTTTGGGCGGTCCTCGCGGAAGCTCGCGGACCTTGCAGAACTTCGCGGAACTTTGGGAGGTCACTCTCGGCGGCTCACAGTGCCAGAGTCAAACCACATAGGTGAGATAGGGGTATTAGAAAACCTTCTACCTTGATGGTGTCCAAGCACTAGTGAAATGATAGGATAAGTGCATTAGTGTAGCAGGGAACTGTACTAGGTATTAAGGTAGATTTACTCTTATAACTGTGTTCTGTTATTCTAAAAGTCCCTCATACATTTTTTGGGATGTATTACAACAGTTTTCATTACGTATTTTATTGCACGTTATTGTTTTTGAAGGAAGATTAGAATTTCATATTTACTTGAATTTTTTAATCCTCCTATTTTGCTTTAATTTTAACTCCTGTTTTGGAATTGTAACTTTGTTTGTGGATTTTTTATTTTGTTTTTGGATTTGTTACTTGGTTTTCTGGTTTTGTTATTTTGTTTTTGGATTTGTTACTTTTTTCGGTTTTGTTATTTTGTTTTTGGATTTGTTACTTTGTTTTCGGTTTTGTTACTTTTTTTTTGGATTTGTTACTTTTTTCGGTTTTGTTATTTTGTTTTTAGATTTGTTATTTTGTTTTGTCAGCCACTGTAAGTTTGGATCATCTAAACACATGCTCTAATAAACAAAATTAAACATGAGGAGAATCTGTCCTTAAGTACAAAACAGTTAACATGTCATGAATTGGCTTAAATTGAAGGATGGACCTAGAAATAGTGCAGGACCTTAAATGATTAAATATTGAATATATTGAAATTTTACTTTCTGCGCTTTAAATATTTAAAAATTATTTCCAATTCTAAACGGGAAAAAAAACCCTCTCAGAGTTACAATATCCTCTCAGTCTTTTAGACCTTACTGTAGCTTATGCTAAGACCGAACTGAGTGAATTATTAGACCAGCATGAGTCAAGGAAATGAATTTGAAATAATACGTCTGACACCACGTTCTTATTCCTGTAATCTACCTCTACAGACTCACAGAAGTCTTACTGCATGAAAAGTGTGAAATGAGTGTAACTTTTGATAGACAGACAGAAGCTGTATGAGTGTAATAATGGATGTTAGGAGCAAAGTACTATTTAAAGTTGATGATGAGATTTAATTCAATGACTCAGTGATGATGCAGTTTGATTCTGGCTCAAATCTTTTTTTGTCTACCGTACCACTTAATGAAGAGTGCCTTTTTGGAAAGAGTTTTGGAGAGTTCTTTTATGTTGGTTAGACCTCATCTATATGAATTAGAAAAGGTAATGGGGTCTCTATTTAAAGAGGACAATTACAGAATAGGCAGCAGCAGTCAACATTAGTTTAGCACTTAATCTCATTTTTGTTAAGGGCAAAGACAAGAATGCATGGAATGAGATGATCATGTGAGCTGACTAAAAGTGCATGCTGCCTGTGTACATTTTACTTACTGGGGCTTTCGTGGCTAAAAAAAAGCTCTGTGCAAATAGTATCAATTGATTTAAATATAAAATAACCCCTAGTAGCATTCCATATTACATTTGTTTATATTTGTGGATACTCCATCATCAGTCTGCACACACCTGGGATTACTAGTTATGGATAATAACTATAAATCATGAATGAATAAATCAACCAGCCGCACAATACATATAATCACTCATACAACTAAAGAACAATACGCATTCAAAACAGTCTATTGTTGGTCTACCCAACACCACTGGCATAACAGACTGCACGCGCATACACATTAAGGCACCTTCTTTATATATACATAATATTAATTACAAGAGTCATTTCTTCTCCAGTGACATTCAACACTACATTTCTAGTTTCCAGATTGATTTACCGTCAAGAACAGATGATGAAATCAGTTATTTAATTTGTTCTTAGAGGGTTGTTATGTCCATGCTTCACTCATTCATTCTTGAAATATTTCAGTTGAATGTTTATAGTTTGTTTGGACAATGGCAAAATGCCACCACTTTAATGATCTTCATAATCAATGATTTTGAGTGCCGTTTGTCAGGTGAGGGCACATCGAGCAAATAAGAACAGATAAAAAAAATAATTGGTTGTCTGAGACTATAAGGGATGGACACATTACTTTACAGCCAGATCGACTAAGAGTCACGGAGACTCGATGAAACCCAGTGGCGTTCAATCTTACGTCTTCTTGTGCAGTTGTAAGTCTTTAAATGAGGCACTAGATCGATTCTGTATTCCATATTATTTAAATAATAATAATAATTTCAGTAATTTCTGGTGGTTAAAAGTGCAATAGAAATAATTAGGTGTGTCAGACTGAAGATAAGAATTAAACAGAATCAATAAAAAAAGTCTAGGAGGAATGACCCATGCAATTACAATATTCTCTTTTTGCACATCTTATTAAATAGCTGTTCTGTGATCTTCAGTGCTTTATTCTGCTCAGGGTCGTAGGAGATCAGGAGACCGTCCCAGGAACAATGGATGCCAGGCAAGAATGAGAATGTCATATGAGAATATGAGAATGTTTCATTGGCATTTTTCCTGGCTTAAAGAAATGAGAAGCTCACAGACAGTGGCATTTTTTCCCCCTTACTTGTGCTGGCTTGGTGTTTCTGATTGTAGATGAAAACCATTTTGTTGGACAAGCAAACCTGAGACTATATTATGCAGTTCTAGTCAGCATTTTGAAGTTTATTTTCTCCATGTCACCTAGGCTACTTAGTAGTTTAGCATTTAATATTCATAAAGCATGAATAAAACATTTTCTGGACCAAGAGGTATAGCTGGGAATGGACACTCATACATGCTCCTTCCTGCCTAATTGGCTGATTTTAAATCTTAATAAGGAATGTTATTAATTAAGGGCACTCAATTGGGCCCTTATGGTCGAAGTGGATATTCTTATCTGCATATGCAGATTCTTCCCCAAGCCATCAGACTCATATATATATATATATATATACACTGCACAAGTCTTTTTTAAATTGCTGCTAAAACATTATAATCAATTTACAATACACTAACCAACCATAACCTTATAACCAAGACAAGGCAAGTTTATTTGTATAGCACAATGGTATAGTGCTTTACATAAAAGTGAAGAAAATAATTATAAAAAGAAATAGAAAATAATAGCAATAAAACTTTTTACATTTTTAAAAAATTTGACTTAAAATAAAAATAAAAACAGTTTGCAACAAAGCTTTTAAAACTTTTGATTTAGAATCAAAATGAAACAGTTAAAAATATAAGATAAATATAAAATACAGTGCAGACAGTTCGGACGTAGCACTGTGCTCATTAATAATATAAATGCACAGCTAAACAGATGAGTTTTAGGTGTGACTAATGTTTTAGCACGTGATCTCTTCTGGAAGCTGGTTCCAACTGCGGGCAGCATAATGGCTAAAAGCAGACTCCCCTTGTTTTATGTGAACACTGGGTATTTCTAACTGACTCGATCCTAACGATCTGAGTGGTCTGTTAGATTTATATTCAGTGAGCATATCTGCAATGTACCACCCACCTAATATTGAGTAGGTCTCTGCTTTGTCACCAAAGCAAGAATGACATTGGAAATTTGATCTACAGTAGCTCTTCTGAATCAGTACATGGGCCAGCCTTCAGTGCCCATGTGCACTAGTTAGCCTTGGTTGCCCATGACCATTTAGCCAGAGTTCATCACTTTTCCTTATTTGGATCACTTTTGGTATGTTCTGACCACTGCTGACCAGGAACATCCCAAAAGAGCTGCAGTTTTGGAGGTCCTATGGCTCAGTTGTCTAGCCATTACAATCGGCCCTCATCACCGTAGCTACATTTTCTATATTTCATTACAGTGTCAGCTGAAAGTGGGTGTGATATATTAGCAGCAAGTGAGACTTTTGTCCTGAAGTTGATGTGCTGGAAAAAGGGGCAAGCATAAAGATTTAAAAGACTGACAAGGGGCACATTGTGATGGCTAGAGGACTGGGTCAGAGCAACTCCAAAACCGCAGCTCTTGTGGGATGTTCCTGGTCAGCAGTGGTCAGGACGTACCAAAAGTGATCCAAGGAAGGAAAACCAGTGAACTGGTGATGGGTTCATGGATGGCCAAGGCTTACTGATGCACTTTTCAGTGTGTGTATGGTTGACGTAAATGAAACCTGGTTTATGTGGTGTCTAAATTAACACAAAGCTCAATGCTACACTACTACACAGAAGGGGAAGCTGAGGGATGTGATGAGAATATAGTGTATTTAAGCACACCCTTAATGGAAGATACAAAGAGCATGCCATTACAGATCACGTAACCAAATGGATTGCCAGACTTCAGTGTGCAGAAGGAAATTGCTTTTCCACCTAGCTGCCCATTTAGGAGCAATCTATTAACTGGCCAAAAATCTTTAAAGCAAGCTGGGTGTTACAACCTGTTTTGTTCATCTCTAACAAAGAAAAAAGTAGAAAGCAAAAAGTATAACATTGATCAAAGAGACCAGCCTCCAGATGTGCTGTTTTTATGAAAAAGGTATCAAAAATATGAAGAAAAATGGCTTAATTATCCAGTAATAACAGGGTGCAATTAAATATCTTTAAACCATATCCATAGTACGGTGAAAAATTGTTGAGACATCCCTTCATTTCTTTATATTGAATCAAATTAAATGATCTAGATTGAATTAAAGAAATGGCCGAAAATAACTACAAACAGTTTTATACCTTAGCCTCTAATAATGAAAGTGTATTCCATATTATCATAGCCAGCCATCTAATACACAGTATGATTGCAGATCAATCCCTGCTATCCGGTATCACCTGAATGAGAACAGGTTCCCTGTTCAGTCTTCTTCTAATTGTGCTGTCATGAACCTTGTGTGGTCTGACCTTGTGGTGAATGTGCTGGGACGTCCAATCCTGGTACAATTGTCAACTATTTTTAATGCTTTCCATTTTTCAATAACCTTTCTCACTGTAGAACGCTAAACTCCAAATTGTTTAAAAATGGTTTTATAACCCTTTCCAGATTGATACGCAGTAACAGTTGCTTCTCTAAGACCATTTATGTCTTTACCGCTTGGCATTGGGTTAACACACACCTGAACGCTCCAGACCAGCAAACTGCCAAAACTTCTGCTTTTATAGAGGTCTGTACACCTACTGATCATCATTTAATCAAGGGCTGATGAATAGCAGCACCTGCCTGCAACAAAACATATATTTTTATTTTTATGCTTAATTTTTGTTAAATAAATAATGGCACCATGAAAAAAAATACGTTATTGTCTGTCGGAGATTATACAGTATTTGCCTAATACCGAGACCCGTTATGATCAGATGATTTTTATTATGTTTTTACACAAAAACACATTAGAATTAATGCTAACTTTTCAACATGACCGTAAGTGATAAGTCCTCCATTTACATTTCTTGTGGAGTAAAACTACAAAAGTACTCTGCTTCAAAATTTAATTTGGTAACAAATTTACTGAGCTTGTATTAGCTCACATAGAAAGAGAAAGAGAGAGAGACCTTTACCTAGGTTTGGTTGTTCAACAGCTCAGTTTTTCATTGAGACTGTCATGATTGTTTTGATGAAGCAGGAGGCACTAAAAGAGAGAGACTAGAGTCACTAGTTTTTGGTTTTTGTTGTTCCACTAGGGGGGAAAATAAAGCAATCAGTTTCAAAATTTGTTCCCAAATAAAAGGTCTTTCTGAGTGTTGCTATGGGCACAAACCCAGGACTTTCATGAACTCAGTTCTGTGTTCAAAGCAAACTGCCAGGTTTATTCATTCTCCATTTTCACTATTATTTCTACTACATTGGTCAAGATTTTGAAATGTACACAAATTTAAGAAGAGCAATGAATCACCGCAGGTCTCTAGAAAAGCCTCAGACCCCTAATTATTAATAATAACTATAAATATAACTATAATTCTTAACAAGTTATTGTAAATTCATCTATGCATCTACAGCAACTAAGGCTATTGTTGTATCTTCATTAAACTATACTGTACTGTACATCACCTTGTTCATTTTAATTTTTCTTATAAAAGTGATCGTAGATTGTAAAGTTTAATTGCATTTTTATTTTTTTACCTATAACTAAAATCTGGTGTATTTTAAACATCTAATACTGTTGGACATGTGACTTCATTTTACTACTGTGCACTACTCAAAATCCCCTAATCTTCTGTTGCCCAGAAGATCATGGGCTCTCCCGAGGTTTCTCCCTCAGTCCCACTCACTAACCACTATAGCTTCCAGCTTCCTCATTAGGGAACTAGATCTGGATCTAAATTTAAGCGAATTTGCTACAAAATCTTTTACAAATAAAATAGGATTAACTTATAAGGATGAACTTATTTTCCAACTTAAATGCACTCCTACTGTATATAGTTCCACATACCTCACCTCATTTTTATTAAGCATTAGCCGATAGGTCTAAATTGTATTTGGGAAAAATTGTAAAAAAAAATATATATATATATATTTGCAATAATATTGCAAAACAACAATATTGCTGACATGTATAACATACATGTCTGGTTCCAGTTTGTTAATTTATGTCAATCCTTTGAGATACTTGCTTGGCGGTCTACATGAGAAGCTTTCCTAATTACTTAAAGTGTAAAAGTTGCCATGGATACACACCTACAGTCGGGTCTTTATCCCCATGCCTTGTGTAGGTTGGATTAAAAAAAAAAAAAAAACTGTCTCGAGAGCTGTTTTTTTTTTAGAAAGCGAAGCAATAGGAAGCGTTATTAGCACTTAAGTATTTTTGGTGTATTTAATGGTGAAAGAGGATTTTGAGACAGCAGCTTTCATTTCATCCCAAAGCTAAAAGTGAAGGTGGTCATGCCTGGGAGATTCTTTATAACACGCTTGCTACTGTTATATGTGGGTGGCGTAAAGGTTGAAAGAGAGCAGCAAGTGGGCGAAGGTTCGATCCTGATTTATGCGTCTGTAGTGTATAACTCAGTGGGTAGAAAAGAGAATATAGACTTCAGGTTCAGGGTGTATTTGTTGTTTAGAAATTGGAATATAAATTCAGCTTTCCTAACCTGGGTATGTATGGAACAAACTGCACCAAGATTGTTTATTTCATATAAACGGTTTATAAGTTGGTGCTTTCAGTCTGACCCCATTCTCACACCAAACGGATAGAAATGCTAATAATTTTGAGCATGTTTTTTGGATTTATAGACTATAGATAAAGCTGCAACTAAAACCTAAGTAATGTATCCTTATTCCAGGGATGGATGAATGGATGGAT
>JAQMYG010000013.1:9649857-9660673 GCA_030014215.1 Clariallabes teugelsi
TTAATTTCAGCAACGTTGCATCGTACTATGGTCGTTAAACAAAGAACGACATAGTTGTACGGGAAACGCACCCCTGAGCGATTTATAAGTAAATTTATTTTAAATAATTAATATATTTAATTAGTTATCAAGCTACTATAGCTAATAAGCTATAATCACTGTAGTTTATTTAATTAGTTGTCAAGCAAGTGATTACAAACCTTGTCTGTTACCAATGTCACTTTTAAAGTATCAACAAAACTTAACATCAAAGCTTAATTTTATCTCCAAAATTCTAGAAAAAGTTTACAGATCAGCAGCTAAATACAGGAAACATATTTCCTGAAACCTTTCAGTCAGCATTTAGGACTGAAACAGTGCTGGTTAAAGAAGTAAATTACCTATTACTGATAGGAACTACTGGAAGTGCATCTCTATTAAGTCTCATTGCAGTTTTTCATACAATCCATTACAATATTGTATCTAGATAAAATAAATGAAAAAATTAAGTTTTTAGATCATACCTCTCTGACAGTTGATTATTTGTCAGCGTCAATAGTGTTCTGGTGTTCCACAAGGCTCTACTTTAGGGCCACCTACACTTCCTGGCCAATTCATTAAGCACATTTTGCTAATACTTGGTTATGCCTTCAGACAGCCGTGCATATAAAAGACATTTCAGCATTTAAAAACTCGACATCTAACCTGAGGAGACATGACATGGTTAGTTTAGCTGTTCTATTTAATGTTGCAATGTTAACATACAGTATATAATTAACAAATAAGATAGAGACTAAAAAATAGAAGTTTCTTACATTTGTTCTGCTGGACACAGTTTATAATAAAGTGAGACCTCTTGTACATGTTCTAATGTTATTTTCTAACTGCTGAGCCATTTGGAGGGCAACTGAATATACAGTATATCTTACACTCGAAATAGTTTACAGTGTTCGAACATACATATGTTACCTACTGTATAGTAGGTATTTATTTCAAAAGCTTTATGTTGTAAAAAAAAAATATTTGTTTCTTGTTCCTTAATTTGCGATTTTGTAAAGATATTTAGTTTTAATTGTTTGTTTTATTTTATTTTATTTATTATTTGGAAATAATAATAATTTGTACATTATTTTATCATTTTGTCTGGCTTCTTACATAATTTCTAAAAGACACTAAATCGGACATTACGATGAAACAGCTGCTCAGTACTTGAGTATCTTTTCACCGAATACTTTTTTACTCTTACTTGAGTAATATTTTGGATGACTACTTTTTACTTCTACTTGAATAATATTAATTTGAAGTACAGCTACTCTTACTTGAGTAAAATTTTTGGCTACTCCACCCACCTCTGGTTTTCTGTCAGGCAAAAACCAAGACTCATCAGAAAGGCAACATTTTTTCTAGTCCTAATTTTGGTAAGCCCTTGCGAACTGTAGCCTCAGTTTCCTGTTCTTAGCTGACAGGAGTGGCACCTGGTGTGGTCTTCTCCTGCAGTACCGCATCTGCTTAAAGGTTCGACGTGTTGTCAGAGATTCAGAGATGATCTTCAACATACCTCAGTTGTAATGAGATGTTACTTGTTGCATTTCTATCAGCCCGAACCAGCTTGTCTATTCTTCTCTGACCTCTGGCATCAACGTGGCATTTTTGCCCAGAGAACTTTCACTTACTTGATATTTTCTCTTTTTCAGACCATTCTCTGTAAACCCTAGAGATGGTCGTCCAGAAAAATCTCTGTAGATCAGCAGTTTCGGAAATACTCAGAGCAGCCCATCAGTCACCAACAACCATGACATGTTCAAAATCTCTTAAATCACCTTTCCTTCCCCTTATCTTGACTATGTCTACTTAAATGCCTGAATGCACTGGGTTACTGACATGTGATTGGTTAAATAGATATTAGTATTAATGAGCCGTTGAATGAAGTGGCCGGGTTAAAGTATGTATGCTACATTTACGTATAATGTTTGAGTATAATTAATCTTAAACATGGCATGAGCGCAACGCCTGCATGATGGATGACAAATAAACATGTTTATACAGAATGTAAATTATTATCAGCTTCTGCTTTGCTGATGACGCATCGGTGTAGTCATCGGTGTAGCTGCTACTGTATTTACTTATTTGTCATCTGTCAAGTTGTTTCAGTGAAACCTACAGCTGTGTGTCATCATACAGTACCAGATGACAGGCCAGTTTCATAATGTTGAATAATGTGTAAAATACATTCGAAACTAGATGAAGGGTGTCTTTCTCTTACTTTCCAAGAAGGCAGTATAAGCGTATAAGGTTTCTGATTATGTAGTAACTTGTAACAGACCCTTGGTGTTATTACTGAGAAGGTTCAGTGGTTGTTTACACAAGCTACAGTTTTTTCCCCCCAGAATGCAGCACCCATAATAGAACGGGAAGGTTTGACGACATTTCCAGTTTCTAAATTTACTTGCCCTAAATAGTTATTAGTCAGTCATATTCACAGAGGTCAGGACAGGTATGTGAAATAGCAATAGAAAAACAGAGAAAGACAAAGAGTAAGAAATCAGTTGTCATGAGATGACAAGGGAGACGGATTATTAAAAAAAAGGAGGAAAAAGGTGAAGGATAAACCTGTCATGGAAATGGAAACATATTAACGGAGCCAAGAGGAAGGATGAGATGAGAATAAGAATGAAAATGAGATCAGCGTGTGTATGTTTTTTTTTTTTTTTAAGTCACATTGTTTTAATCAGATTTCATTTCCCTAAACTTGCCTAGGCTATAGCCTACTGCATAATGTTAATGTTAATTTTGTTGAATTTTACTGCTCTTTTAGTGTTTGCTTTAGTGTTCGTCTATACCGCTTTTTATCCTGTATACAGGGTCGTGAAGGGCACTGAGACTATCCCAGGAAACATAGGGCACGAGGCAGGGGGGTAAACTAGAGTACCCGGAGGAAACTACACAATAACAAATCCAAAAACAAAACAACAAAACTAAAAACAAAACAACAAAACCAGAAACAAAATTTCAAACTGAAAAACAAAATAACAAAACCGAAATCAAAAAACAAAATAACAAAATAAAATAACAAAACAAAATAACAAAACTGAAAACAAAATAACAAATTCAAAATCAAAAAACAAAATAACAAAACAAAATAACAAAACTGAAAACTAAATTACAAAACTGAAAAAAAATTACCAATCAAAAAACAAAATAACAAAATAAAAAACAAAATAAACAAAACTGAAAACAAAATAACAAAATAAAAAACAAAATAAACAAAACTGAAAACAAAATCACAAATCAAAAAACCAAATAGTTTGCGAATAAAATTATTATCGCTGATTGGTGAGACATTTGTCACTCAAGATATATAAGATGTACTGCAGCCTTATCATATTTGAATGTCCATGAAGCTGCAGTACTTCCTATATACCTTGAGTGACAGATGTCTCGTCCAATCAGCGGTAAGAATCAACAAACCGGAAAAGGTAGGCGCGGTTTGTGACAAGTCTTACCGCTGAGCTTGAGTGGCAGATGTCTTGTCCAATCAGCGGGGTAAGACTTTCATTGACAGACTATACCTACTGTACCTTTTCTGGTTTGTCTGAATTGTCAAGACTGAAATGTGTTTTCTGATTTGGTATTTTGTTTCTGGATTTGTTATTTTGTTTTCAATTCTGTTGTTTTGTTTTTATTTTTTGTTGTATTTTTCATTTTATTTTTGCTTTTGTTATTTTGTTTGCACTTCTTGGCCACCATAGGAAACCCACCAAGCACATCGAGCCTGGAGGGGCAAGGCGACAGTGCTAACCACTAAGCCATGCACAGAATATACAGATAGGCCCAATAAATGTATACACACTTCAACAGTTGTGCCATTTTGTTTAACTCAAATTGAATTATGGCAGAAATGTGTAGTATTATGTTTCCTCTAAATGTCAGTAGTTGCACCATTGTTGATGCTATCATGTGATTGTCAGCAGAGAGGCGTATATTTTTCATGTTATTTTTCATTTTTTCATTTTTTGGCCCCTATTTTCATAAGTAACCGATATGATTCTGATTTCAAACACCTGCTACGTTATTAAGCGTTTCATGGAGGAAAGGCTAACCACGCAATTACACATAATAGTCAACAGGTGGCACTTCAAATGCTACACACCACTTTGGTTAAGTAACGCAATGCTATGCAGAAATGTAGTGACGTAAAAAGTACAGATATTCGCTGTAGAAAACCCACCAAGCACAGGAAGAACCTGCAAACTCAGCATGCACACAGACCCAAGGCAGGAATCGAACCCGGACCCTGGAGGTGCAGGTTGACACCACTAAGTCACCATGCCGCCTCATTTGGTCTTTTTTTCCTTTACAAAAATTAAAACAAAACAAAATGATCTCTTTTGTATTTTTGGTTTATTCACAGTGATGAAAGAAAGGTTCCAGGCCTATTTATATTTTCCACATATTGTTATGTTTCACACTTTAATTTAAATCATTTTTCCCCCTCAATATTCTACACGCAATACTACAAAATGACAAAGTCAATAGAAGTGTTTGGAGTGTTTTGTTTTTTTAAATAAATTTACATAACTATACACAAGTATGTGAATGATGCTGCTTGTGAGTGATGCTGCAAGCCTGACACAATTTCTTTAGAAAGTTTCCTCTATTCAGATTTAAATAAATTTTAACATGAATGTAAAACAACAAAATGTGGAAAACATGAAAGGGTCTAAAAAATGTTCCGTCAGCACTGTATATATTCTCATCCACCCTGTTAAGAAAGTAATTTCCAGGATTCCTTCTGATTTAATCAAAAGCTCTTAATAGAATTCCCTTACAATGAGTCAACTTTCGACTTTGGAGACACAACAAAATCTTTTAGCGAGAGGTGTTCTCATGAAAGGACATATATTTGGATTGTTGAAGACAAATGACTCAAATAATAGCAGCAAAGCAGATCTATAAACCCTGAGTGTCTCTGATATATTTGAAGTTATTAACAGTTTGTGATGGCGATGTCATGGGCAGGTGTGTGGTTGGCTCTGGCAGTGATATTGGACCAGAGCTCTGTGATTCATAGCCATGTTGATGATTTGTGGCAGAGTTGTTAACTTGTTGTCGTGACTCTCTTGCTAACTGAAGCTGTTTATTGCATTGTCCATGCTAGGAAAGAGAATGTGATGAGGTCTTTTTTTTCACACTTCTTTCCATCCCTCCGCACTCAATCAATCAAGTTTTCTGATATAGTGTGCTGACCCTGAGACGATTCCTAAGATGTACGGTAATGCAACATGAGCCGCTCGAAACAGAGATGGATTATATGGCATTTCTTTCAGTATGACTGTCGACTACTTTGATATTGAGATATTCTAGGTAAAATATTACTCAACTAAAAGTTTTCCATCGCTCTCTCTCTCTCTACTGTATACTCACACATAGCAACTATGGGCAATTCTTTGGACTGTTAGAGAAAACCAGAGTACCCAGAGGAAACCCACCAAGCACAAGGAGAACATGCACACAGACATTACAGTACGTTTAGGCATTTGCCAGATGCCCTTATCCAGAGCGACTTAAATTTTCATCTCATTATATATCTGTACAGTTGAGGGTTAAGGGCCTTGCTCAAGGGCCCAACAGGGACAACTTGGTGGTCATGGGATTTGAGCCTGGGACCTTCCGAACAGTAGTCCGAAGGCTTTAATGCCTTGCCTAGAGGTGCAGGGCAACGGTACTGACCACTAAGCCATACACAGAATATACTGATAGGACCAATAAATGTATACACACTTCCACATGCCCTTTTTTTTAAATTGATTTGAATGACGGCACAATGTGTGTTATTATGTTTCCTCCAAAGGCGGAAGTGTGTATTTTTTGGGCCCCTCTGTATTTTCAGTTACTGCCGTGTGTATGTGTATATGCTTCTGATTTCAACCACCTGCTACATTATTAAGCATTTCATGGAGGGAAGGCTAACCATGCAATTACACAGAATAGTCAGCAGGTGGCGCTTTAAACGCTACACACTACTGTGGTTAAGTAACGCAATGCTATGCAGAAATGTAGTGAAGTAAAAAGTACAGATATTTGCTGTAGGATGTAGCGGAGTAAAGGTCAAATGCATGCCCTAATAAACCTACTCAGGTAAAGTACAGATAATTGAAATGTGTACACGTGTATACATGTAAATATCAGCAGCATAGTGAATAATCTCATGTAGATACAGAATACTTTCCGAATAAAAATCTATGATTCCAATTAAAGATATCATAGAAACCTGAGGAAGACAGGTGTCAGTCATTTCCATGGAAATTCTAACTAATCTTATTTTTAGCTTCACCTATTATATTTATTCGGGATCTAAATGAGTCCTATGGGAGTTTGTTTAACCAAATATTTACTCTTTCATCTCTCACAACTTGCTTTTCTTTTCAATGATGCCAGCTGGTTAATTTTTCTTTATCTCTGCATCTACAGGCTCCAACCGCCTCATCACAGCTTGACCTCTCGTTCAGTGCCGTACAACACCCTTGTAGACTTTCATCAGTCTCCATGGGGATTCCACTCTTTTTTTTCTGTATATCTTAATATGGCTGCTTTGTTTTTTTTTTTTAAAGATAGACAATCTTTGGGGGAAGAAACTCCAAACATGCTCTTGCATCAACACCAGAAAAATAAGAGACAACTGATAGCACAAAGATGAAACCGAATCGTTTAATCTTTATTAGCATCAACTGCTGTAATAGTCATGTACGTATAGCGTTTTTGTTAATTACAATTGCTGTTCTTTCCTGAGGAAGTGCAATCAGGAGTGGTGTATACCACATGCAGGAATGTGGAGCATATAAAAGCATTACATAATACATGACAGGAGGGTTTGATTAAGGAAAAGATAAACTGTCCGCTGTACAGTGTGTATACCCATCTTAAGAATATCCCCAGGATCATACTGTACATTATCATATTTCTCACTGTGGTGGCACTATTTGAATTACTAGATCAGTATATCTAATAAACTAGTGTTAGTCTATTAGATATAGTAACGACGATGATCTTTTCTGAAATTGATGGATTTCTAAATCCCACTTTATGAAAAAAAAAAAAATCAATGATAGGTTATTTTTGATGTCTCTTGCAATGCGCTTAGAACCAGTGAAGGTGTCTGGATCAGACAGAAAGGACATATTATATCGATCTGTTTCTAAAGAGTTTTTGCCACCTTTAACGATTATATATAAATTTTTTTTAAAAACGTCAAATACAAAAATTCACATTTTTTACTTACACAACTGGAGCAAATAGTTCCTATATGATATTTTAATAATCATATTTTAAGAAACAGCGACATGATTACTCACCACTACATTATTCGTGTAAATCCATCGAATATTATTTATTTACTGATTTGTAGACGACTATGTCATGCAAAAATGTCACGTTGTCAGGTTTAAAAGTTTCGTTACCTGCTGGAAACCAGCTCGTGGAAGTGCATGAAGGCTGTCATCAGAAAAAGTCTATAACAGATACAGTACCAGATGCTCTGAATCCCATGGGAGGAATGTGTGAAACTAAGACTAGTGTGTACCTGATAATGAGGAACTAAACAGACATCGTGAGCAGGCCTTGTCCACAAGTCTTCATGTTTCTCCACCAGTTTTTATAATGTCGTGTTCTACTTGTCTTATTCGCATATTTCAGAGTGTAAATGTCATGTTGATTCCAATATACACACCTTGGGTTAAAAAAGAAACTACCACTCTAAGATCTAGTTTTAGCTTTGATTATGGCACAAAATGTGATGATCATACTCCAGAACTACACTTTCAAAATTTCTGTCCTGGAATATGTCTGTGCCATCAGGGAAGCAAAAAACTCAATTGATGCCTTAATCTGGTCATTCAGTGCAGTACATTTAGGCCATCAGCTGACTTCATTTTATTGCTACAGTATATAACATCGCTGAGCATGGAAATGCAAGGTGGTAGAAAACCATCAACTTAGTAGAAGAAATGTCATCTCATCGCCTATACAGCTTTATGCTGTACACAAGGTCATGGGGGCCTGAAGCCTATCCAAGGAGACTTAGGGCACAAGGCAGGGTACAATTGAATGGTAGGGTACATACACTCACAAACTCCGTTCACACATTACAAGCAATTTGGGAACATCATTAAAACTAACCTGCCTGTCTTTAGACTGTGGAAGGAAACCCAGAGGAGTACCCAGAGGAAACCCACCAAGCATGGAGAGAACATGAAAATTCTTTGCACATGCACAAAATGTGATGACTAGACAGTTGGATCAGAGCAACTCCAAAACTGCAACTACTGAGTGGTGCTCCCAGGCTGCAGTGGTCAGGATGTACCAAAAGTAATCCATGGAAGGAAAACCATGGGCAGCCAAGTCCTAGTGTAGATCCAACTGAGGAAAAGGATAATGCTGGTTGTGATAGAAAGATGTCAGAACACACAGTGCGTCAGTGTTATGGTGGCAAAATAGGGGACCTACTCAATATTAGGTGGGTCGTCGTCAATGTATGATAAACGAATCTGAGAGGATTGTTTAACTGTCCAATCGACATTATGAATCTTGTCCATAACAAGTACCTTGCAAAGAAATGTCATGATATCCTCTGATATGTTGTGTCTTCTTTCTACGCCCTTCCCTTTCAAGACTCTGTGGCAGCACCACACTGAGTGACATTTTTAACCCCTGTCATTTTATCTAGTTGGGATCTAAATTGGGCTCTGATTTCTTGACTTCCTCTGAGTGATGGTTTTGGGGAAAACGGCTGTTTAAGCCCTACGTTTAACCGAGCTGCATTACTGAAGAAAAATGGTTGATCATAAAAGGAAGAACGCCAGGTTTTTACCAAACAGTTATAAATTCTTACCTCTTTATGCCTCGCTCATCCATAACACCAGATGTTCAATCTCTTCATCCATAGACACCGACTGCCTCATCACAGCTTATCCTCTTGTTCAGTAAGGCACACTAACCTTGTAGACTCTCATCACTCTCTGTCGCATTTCCAATCCTTCTTTTCCTTTATACAGCTCATTTAAATCACACTATGTAGGCCCGCTCCACCTGTGAAAGTAGATGTGGCTATAAAGATGCCCTACAGATTCTATTTAGCCCCAGCTTAACCACAGGAGACTGCGATGCCCATTGTAAATCATTCGTTTTATGCTCCTGTAGCTTTTCTGGCTTTATTGCGATGTCGATTGGGGCATTAGTCTTTCAAGGAATTCATTAATGGGTAAAAAGTAATACGTTTTATTTTACACCATAGTTTTTGCCTGAAGTGCAGCTAACGTCTCGTTTGAAAGCAGTGAAAATAGAATGATGTGAAGCTATGAGGTTCCCCATAGAAAGCCAAAGATCTCTGCAACAAGACGATATAAAGTTTTACAATGGTCATTAAAGTTGAGCGTACCTCTGTATCCTTAATGCCGCATTTCCTAAGTCTTTTCTAAATTACTTAACAACATGTAAGATGTACTGTAAGACTTGATGTCTTGCTACCCAACGGGATGTCATCTCATCATCTATACCGCTTTATCCTGTATGCCAGGGTCATCGGGTACACCCTGGGACAGGGTGCCGATACTGTACATCGCAGGGCACACACACTCATTCACACACTATGGGCAAATTTGGAACAGCAATTAGCCTAATCTGCATATTTTTGACTGTAGGAGGAAACCGGAGTACCAGGAGGAAACCCATCAAGCACACAGAGAACATGCAAACTCCAGGCACAAATCTAACCTGGACCCTGGAAGTGCTAAGGCGACAGTGCCAACCATTAAACCACCACCCCGATCCAACAAGATGTACAAAGTTAATTCACAATGAGCATAAAAGTTGGATAGAAAATATTTTTCTAGTTAAAAGATTACACTGATTAGCCATAACATCAACGCCACTGCCAAATAAATTCACCAACTGTACACCAGCAAACTGGTGATAAGATCATGGTCGCCCAAGGCTCACCCATGCCCACGGGAACAAAGACCAGTCTGTCCAGTCCGATCCCAAAAGAAAAACAATGCAGCACAAATCGTCATGAAATACACACTGCACCACAGCCTGCCATGCACAGGGCCCGGCAAGCAAAGAGCCCAAGGCCACTAACTCCATCTCCAAACTCCCCAGATCCCAATCCGATTGAGCACTCATGGGATGCGGCGGACAAACAAGTTTGATCCATGCAGGCTCCGTCCTGCAATCCACAATACACAAAGAATCCATGTCTTGCCCCAAGGGAACAGGGCTGACCAGGCAGCATAGCGGGAACCCAAAGTCTAGGTGGTTTTAGTGTTAATAGATTTAATGTTATGGCTGATCAATGTATAATTATTTCACCTTTTTTTTCATTAAAAGAATTCTTCATAAATTCTCATGCATATACTAAATATCAATTATTTATGGTGTTTCAGTGCTTTGACAGTTTTATGTTACCCATCCAGTTTAAATAATCACAGTGATTTTCATTTTTCTTGCCAAGGCCATCATCAGATATATGCTCATTTAAAATATTTTAAAATATTTTAAATAACTGATCGCATAAATTACTGTGCATCCAGATTTATTTACTAAACACATCCTGCGTTCAGCTCAGTAATTAAATTCATGCCCATTTCTCATGCATGGCTTTAGCTGCATGGTCACTCACTCATCTTCTATACCGCTTTATCCTGTATTCAGGATCGCGGGGACCTGGAGCCTATCCCAGGAGGCTTAGGGCGCGAGGCAGGGTACACCCTGGACAGAGTGCTAATCCATCGCAGGGCATGGATTAGCACTCTACGGGCGATTTGGGAACGCCAATTAGCCT
>JAQMYG010000013.1:9661156-9683959 GCA_030014215.1 Clariallabes teugelsi
CCAAGCACGGGGAGAACATGCAAACTCCATGCACACAGAGACAGGAATCGAGCCTGGCCAGGAATCGAACCCAGACCCTGGTGGTGCAAGGCGACAGTGCTAACCACTACACCACTGTAATAAAAATATATTTTGGACAGAGTCCTGCAAATCAGTACTCACACCTTCCAGTTACTGCAGCACTGGGACATACAATGCGAATTTTATTTATTATTATTATTATTATTATTATTATTATTAGTTGTTGTATTTTTAGAATTCTTATGGTGCAAAACAAAATAACAAAACACAAAACTAAATAAAAATTTGAAAACAAAATAACAAATTTAAAAACAAAATAACAAAACCCAAAAAAATAATAATAACGAAAACAAAATAACACAACCGAAAACAAAATAACACAACCGAAAACAAAATAACACAACCGAAAACAAAATAACAAAACCGTATGTTGTTTTTGGTTTTGTTATTTTGTTTTAGGTTGTTGTTTTTGAATGTTATTTTGTTTTCTAATTTGTTATTTCGTTTTGCACTTCTCGGCCACCATGCATTCTTCGTTTATTTATAATATACATTTTAGTGACACAGTTATATAATGACCAAAGTTGATAGAAAGCACATCTAAAAGTTTCATTCCAGAAATCACAGGCCAGGAATGAAGATCTGTAGGGTTGCGTTTGTTTTGCAAAACTGATCCATCATTCATGCTCACTTGATCTGTTCACTCACTCAAACGAATAAAATTCAGCAGCTTGCTTCATCATGAAGATCAAGAGCAGTTCTGTGAAACCAGTCAAAAATCCCTTTAATCTCCAGAGCGAATCAAGTTCTTACTTGCTTGGCTAATAATATCAGAGTCAATAAATGAGCAGATAAAAAGGGAGAAATGCAATAATTTGCTCATCAAGATTAAATTTTCTATAAGACGGAAGAGAATTGAAGCATATTTGTCAAAGGTTTATGGAGTATTCTATTTTGTGAATATTGCTGGAATAGAATAATCTGCTTTCTTATGATCAGAAAAGAAAAAGAAAATTAGTTTTTTCTCAGAATTACCCTGAATCTGTTTCTAATTACTGACAGTACGTCCAATAAATCCTGTTGTCAATCTTTCGGCCAGTAAGGCGAATCTAAGTCTAGAGAAAGCACAGCCTTCTTGAAACTGGACAGATGTTGATTTGTAAAACATCTCTAGGTCTTATATATATATATATATATATATTAAAAAGTTTTCTTATTGTTGACAGCTCAAATTTATCACCACTACTGACCATTAATGTGCAACTTAGTGTTGTGCGTTAATGCGCAGTTCATTGAATGCTCTCATTTTTCAATTAAATGAATGGATCAGCTTGCAGCTAAAGAGTGAACAAGAGCATCATTAACATGCAGCATGATGAACACCAGTGGTGAAGGCTTCATTCATTTCACAATTAATATCACTAATATTCTACGAGCTGAGCTGTTAATCAAACTGGAGTTAATCAAAACATTGTGCATGATGCAGTGTACACAATGCTGCTTTAAGTCATGCTGGTTAGTGCATGGCTGGGGATGCATGCATAAAAGGAAAAAAATAGTTCGTACTGCTCAGAGTACCGCATTTAAAAAAAGTTCAAGTTGACGAACTATGGAAGTGTGTGAACTGAATTTTGGTTGGGCAACCGAAGACTTGGTCATTGGAGTGTTAAATGGTTTTTGGTTCCTAATTTAAACATACAAAAATCCAGGTCAGAGAGCGGGACGTAGTGGACAAAACCGGGTGTAGGAAGTATAACAGCTTCTTGGACACAAAGTGGCTATGCTGTTGGGTGTATAATGGCTGTATACATACTGTATATGTAATGTCTTAATAATAATCATTATGAACACTTGTTTTACTGGCTTATTCATGTACTTATTTGTGTCCTTTTTTATTATTATTTTAATGTGAGCTTTCCCTAATTAGAAATGTCATGTTTACTGTATAACTCCATGTGCTTTGATTCAAAGGCAGCAGCATCCTGTCTCGTGTATCACATATTAAGTGTTTGTACTGTTTAATTTCATATTTATACTATGGTGTTTGGAGGAATGGATTGATTGGTGATTAAGGTGTTGGATCAGGAGGTCCCCGGTTCAAGCACCAATGCCACTGGGCTGCCACTGTAGGACCCTTGAGCAAGGTCCTTCAATCCCAAGTGCTCAGATACAGTTGGGTGTTCGAGCTGGCAACCAGACAACATAAGTAACTGCCACAGAAATGATGGATATATCTTCAGAGTGGGGAGTACAGTATCTGTTGCCTGATGGCACGTGGACGGACCCTGTCCCATATCCCTAAAGCTTGGTCTATTCATTTTTTAATTATGGTACAGTACGACTATTTCGTAGTGATTAGCACTATCGCCTTAAGGGACTGCTAAATTTAAGAGACTGATAAACTCCTACAGAAAGCATTTATTTCACATTTCTCACTGATAAGGGTAGTTCTACAGTACTGAATAATACATATAGTATACTTATTTTATCTACCTTGTTTGAAACACATGTACTAATCTGGTTATTCTTATTTTAATAATGCATGATATTGATGCATGATACTGTGCTTTGTAGTCATTGTTTCATGCATTATTATTTCTGTAGGGAAATTTTTATTATTTTAAAAACCTAATGTTGTATGAATTTATAATTTAAATAAAAATTCAGTTCAGATCAAAAAGCAAGGTCTAACCCTAACCCTTTTTATTGCTTGGGTCAGATTTGGTGTGGGTGTTTTTGGGTGCTGCCAGTGTAACAACTCACCTTGGGCGCCAACAGACCCAGGGCCAGCCCTGCAGTATAAACATATGGCCATGAATATTCTATTATATTCACATGAATATTGTTTAATTCAATTGGTGGCAGAATGAAAAGGTTGAACTGCTGCCAAGTCTGTTCAGATCAAATTCCCAGTATAAAAAAGCAACAACAACAACACACAAAGCACAGAAATACAATATTAATGAAACTAGAACATAGCCCTAAAAGCCTTTAAGCCTTTTGTGAACTCCGACCAGTTTATCGCAGAAGACCTAATTTACTGACCTTCATTCCGAAAGTCTTTGTGAGCACCAGGTTGTGTCAAATTCTGAACAAAACTCAGGGGTCGCTGGAGCATTCAAAGGACAGATGGAACCCTAGGGCTGAGAATGCTGTTTGAGTTCACAAAATAGATAAGCGATTTATTCCCTACCGCAGTGCTGATTTGGGACATGTTTCACATGGATGAAAGCGATGACACTTCATTACCGTATAATCGTATCGATCACAGAATCTGTTATTGTGAAGTGTCACCTAATGCAAGAGTCATCTATATCTCTCTCGCCCTTTCTCTCTCTCGCTAATACACACCTATTGATTTAAATTACACTTTTTGACCATTAATGTAAATGAAAGTAGACTATCTGTGATTTGGGATCCTTTTTTTTCCCCCAATGTCCATCCCAATGTTTAACTGCTTGCGTTAAATTAAGAGTGCCAAATTGACCTTTGAGTGACCTCTTAAGTGCTGAAGAGTACTGTATATGTACGAAGATGCTTATCGTAGTTAATTGCCACCCTACAGCACATCAATATTTACACAGACTTTGTTGCAGCATGAAGAGGGAAAAACTCTTGGAGCATGGCATGCAGTAATAAAAGAATCAAATATTGCATCATCAGCTCTCGTGGTGCTTGTTAGAAACTAGGATGGTACACGCCGATTTTCCATGGACTGCTGCTGCCTCAGTGTAATCACAATCAGAGACTCACAAATCTGATTACACCGAGCCAAAAAGGCGATCAGCACCATTGATCTTACTGTCGGATCCCAGATTCCACCTCATCCCAGAGACAACAGGAGACAACAGGAAAGCGGGACTCTTTTCTTGAATTATTCCAGTTTCAGATGATGCTCAGGGGTATTTACAGTATGTACAATGCCCAGTCGAATGTACCAAGTCCTTGGTGCACACCACTTGGCGACATGATGTAGTGGCGGTCCTTGGTGCACACCACTTGGCGTAGTGGTTAGAGTGTGGGTTCGATTCCCGCCTCAGGTCCGAGTGCATCAAGTTTGCATGTTCTCCCTGTGCTTGGTGGATTTCCTCCTTCAGTCCAAAGACATGCAGATTAAGTTGATTGGCGTTCCCAAATTGCCCATAGTGTGAGTATGTGCCATGTAATATATTGGCTCCAGGCCCCCATGACCTTGTACACAGGATAAAATGGTATAGACGATGAGTGAGTGAATTCTTTTCCTGGCGCCTCTCAACAGTTAAATGAAATCTCCCAGCATTCCCATTAAGCCCCATCCAGACAGAAATATAAACAAGAGTGTAATATCTCATGCATTTAATTCAGTACTCAAAAAAAAAAAACTGCATGTTGTGTAGACATCTGTTGTTTAGACACATCTTCCTGTAGTGACCTTGAACAGGTGGTTATTCCCCGTAATTACCGGTCCCATAAGTGCTGTATTATTTACATAGACGTGCCTCATCAGGACATTCTGTCTTGACTAACATTTGTTAGAGGCCAACAGACTTTTTATCATGGGAGAAGGCACTTTTATTTGTAACTTACAAAGCTGTAGCGATTATGGTGCACTATGGGGTAGTCGGAGATATCTTCGGTGCTACTGAATAGTATGCCGTTTCATTTGCAGCCAGTAGTCTCTGTCAAAGTCAAGCCTCGCCTTCTTCTCTGAAATCCAATAATGCTGAGTAATTGCTATTTCTCAGAGAACAGCTAAGGGTATTGGTGCCGACAAGCTCCAATCATGTCATCCATTTTACAATTGTGGAAACTAATTAATTCTGACTTGCATTATCTAATGATAATGCAAGTGCTGTCACAGAAGAAGTCTCTTTTACCCCCTGGAATGAGTTGGAATGAATGTTAATAGCATGTCTGATTGGGTGAGTCAGGTTTGTCTGACCATTTATTCTAATACATCATTAATGATATCTGATGCATTCAACATATATTTGTAAAAACTACTAAAAATGCTTAAATCTGCCAGTTCATTTGTTTAATCCAGTCTATACAGTGCAATAGAGAGTATTTCTAATGCATGCAGTATTCAAATTCGATTAGTTGAAATACATAGCCAGCATTAACTATATCAGTACCACTAAAGCTAGAAAAACACCATATAGGTGTTTATTGTTGTGTAGCAAGACAAAAATGAGGCATGACATGAAGCTGTAGTAAAACTAGCTTATATCCATTAGCGTCACTGCAACTCATCGATATGTATATAAAATACGAGGGGCGTTCAAACCAACTTGTGATGGAGTTTCTTGTGAATGAAGGTGTAAAATCGATTGAGATTTAGAGAAACAGTACAGAGATGAGACTGTTGGCTGCAAACATTTGAATGATGAAAACATTTTAAAGAAGGCTGTACGTCCGTGAATAACGATCCCGGCTCGGTGGCTGAGTCCCCACTGTAGTCATTCCCACTACAGAACTTTCTTCCTTCCTTGAAGATCGACAGATAACTTGTCACCAGCTTGTGGAAGAGACGCATCTGTCTATGAGAACTGGAGACACCATCATTCACGAACACCACTTGCATGTTATATATATTCGGGTGGGAGTTATTGGCACATCCCAATACAGTTACAGTCCTTACCTCCCTCTAAGCCATTTCCAAACTGGTCATTAAAGGAGTTCCTGGGAGGCCAGGGTTTCAGACATGAAGCAGGCAGTCTGATCATGGTGCCGGCATACTGAGAAAACTTTCTACCTAGTTTTTATCCAAGCATATTATAATATCACAACAGCTGTAACTAAAAGGTAGAGTCCTGGTTTACATATTTTCTACTCCAGTTGAAATCTTTTCCCGTGGCCTTTACTTGACTTTCCTATCATTGCCATGTATTTCCCTGGCTTGGCTGTTTCTTTGGTCCACCATAGTTATTAACATAAACTGGAAGCAAGCCCATATCAGATCATTTGTGACATTTTTGAGAGCCAGTTTTGAGAGTCAGACTCTAGACTGGTATCCAAGTGACAACTTTATTGACTGTGCTACCTACTAGAAGAAGATTTGGACCATTTTGTTGTACAAAATATTCATTCTTTGCAGGGGAAGAACTCTATTTTAGAGAAATCCTTTTGGATCTTTTACACCATGGATTGTCACTGTTAACCCAGAGACTTCGCTTTCTGCATAAAGAGATGAGTTAATTCAAAATGAGTCACCAGGTTGCACACCTACTTTTTTTTAGGGAGAGAATAAAAGGAAAGCCATCATTTTGACAGATCATTCAATAAGAAGTTGTCTTTTGTAAAGCTGAAGCTTGGTGTAAATTAAATGCTCAAGACATTATGGTGAAGCATAACTTTTGTTGATTATCTGAAGAGCAGGTTAAGTCAGAAGTAAAATATAGTCTCTTTAAATCATTAAATTAAGCTGAGGCAAATTTTTTCTGCTTTTTGCTGCTTCACCGATTTTCATTATTTTTTGCAGTCAAATGATCTTACATGAACTTGGGTACACCTTAATTGTGATAAATACATACTAATAAGTTTCTTCCTCCTCAGTAGGGGAAGAAAGACCTCTCTCTTTAGATGGAGAATGGAGATAGACAGGCGGACCGGTGCCATAGTGGTTAGCACAGTGGCCTCGCACCGCTAGGGTTGGGGGTTCGAATCATGCCTTCTGTTCTGCATGTTCTCCTCATGCTTGGTGGGTTTCCTCCGGATGCCTCGGTTTCCTCAATCCACAGTTTAAAGACACACAGACTGGCGTTTCTAAATTGCCTGTAGTGTGTGAGTGAGTGTGTGCGTCCTCGTGTCCTGCAGTGGATTGGCACCCTGTCTGCAGTGTACCCTTCCTAGTGCCTGAGTCCCCTGTAGGTGTAGATGGACTGTCCAATAATAACCATTGTAACATTACCACTGAATACCAATTTCATACCAGTAAACAGGTGACAGGATCATGTGTACCCATGACTCATTTATGCCCATAAGGAGCAAAGGTCTGGTCTAATCCCACAGAAATACCAATGCAGGACAATTCATCAAAAAAGTAAATGCTGGCTATGATAGAAAGGTACCAGATCAGCCAACTGGCAAAGAGCCTGAAGCCTCCAACCCGGCCTCCTAATTCCCCAGATCCTATTCCAATCCAGCAACCATGGGATGCACGTGTCAATCCGCTGAGGCCTCACCCCGCAACCCACAGCACACAAAAGATCTGCTGCCAATGTACTGGTGCCACACACCCAGAGATTTTGTGGAAATATGTCCCAAGCCAAAGCTTTCCAGGTGGCACAAGGAACCCTACAGAAAAATGGGCTTCATGTTTTGCCTTGTAATGTTACAGCTGATATACTGTAAACCAAAAAAAATTCACAAATGGTAGAAATCCCAACTATAACCATATGAAAACCAACTAGTGAAACTAATCAGAAAAAAGGCTTCATAAAGATTGAGCTTTGGAGTTTAATGTAGTCTGATGAGTCCAGATTTACCATATTCCAGGGAGAGGGGTGAGTCAGTGAAAAAATGCCTGCAGTGATGCACCCATCAGGCATAGTGGCCACTGTATTGTAGAAGCCTTTGGAGGCAGTGTTAGGATCTGGTATTGCTTCAGTTGGTCAAATTTAGACACGGCTAAATTATTTGGCAAAAAATTATGTCAGCTGATGACCTGTGTGGATTGTCCAGGTTATCCAATCAGTGTACATGATGGATTAATTTCTACCACCCTCTACACACACACACACACACACACACACACACACACACACACACATGTACAAAACTTATATTAAAACATACAGCAGAACCCCTTTGTTCCTGCAGCCCTATCATGTAGACGCAATAAAGGCAATAAAACCTACCTGTTTCCAATAGAAAAATACAAACCAATACAAAACCTACATGGAATCCTTCAGCCGGTTCTCACGGATGGTTCTTAAGATGTCGTCCGAGAAGCAAAACAGTCAAGTTCCTGGTCACAGGACTCAGTTTTTGTAGAGAGGCCGTTACTAAGACAACCAGACTTAACTATGCCCCTTCACGTAAACATACTCCCACACCCAGTTTGGGGGAATGGCCCTATCTCAGGATCCCTATGTGCATCCCACTTCACAATGTATCCAGAAATTGTCTGTGGTTAACATTTAATGAGCTCCAAACCAAGCATTGACTACGACATACTGTAGCTGATTGCTTGCCAAATTGTTGGGCTAGCGCTCCATTAATCCTAAATGTTTGATGATCTCCAACCCAGCGATGATCTGTAATTCTGTTAATTTGGGAAACCATACAAGGAGGATAAGGCCACGTTTAGGGAGGTTGCTGAAATAGAATTGTACATAATTCAATAGAATTGTACATAATTCATCAGAGGTTTTGGGGAGTCACATTCTGCAGATTTGACCTTCTGTAAGGGATCTCCACTAGAGGTGACTATTTTGTTTGTAGTTTTTTTGTTTGCAGACTCAGTTTCCCAGAAGGCACCTCGGTCAGGTGATGCGGGAGCTCACCTGATCCGAGGCAGATCATTAAATCCTCTATAAATAGCAGTCTGTGTCTCTCGATGTGCCTCCGTGCCTCCGTGCTTGTCTTGTCCTGTGTCAGCTCCATGCCTAGCACTGTATGTTAAGTCATAGAGCTTATGTTTCGCCATAGAGCCTACAGGTATGCACTGTATGTTTAGTCATAGAGTCTCAGTCCTGTGTGTTATGTTCTAGAGCCTCTGAGTTTGTTGTTTGTTCCCTTGTTGGTTTTGTTTCTTTATGTTGCATGTTTTATGTTATCATGATTAAAGACTCTTTTGTTTAAAAACACCCCTCTGCGCCTATGCCTGTCTTTTATGCCCACGGCATTAACACGATCAGCCATAACCACCCGTTCGTGACACCTTCATGGAAAAGTGTTGGCCTTCAGGGGAGTTTCATTAAATTTTCAAGGTTGCCTGTTTTTCCCTATGCCAGTCTGCACTCAAATAGCATTGTAAACATGTATTGTTATTATTTTTTTAATTATACAACATTTCCAAGTTAATAATATGGCTGCCAGTGGGAAGTTGTACTGTAAACAGCACAACTTGGAGATTATCTGTTTTTCGTTTATTCAATCACTAAACAGTGGGTAGATTCAATTTACGCCTCTCAAAGTTGCTCTACCTGTAATCACACTCCTCTTAGTACAAAATAAATATTTTCCATCCCTTTAACCTTTTTAGGATTATTCCTTGTAATGGACTTTGTTCTTCATTCCTTATTCATCCCTATATTCATAAGAAAGAATGTACATTTCTGTATGTGCACTAAATAACAAAAAGACAAAGTATTACACAATTATACTGAGAGATTAAACAGTCCTATAAATTTAGTGCTAGTTTTACAAGAGTTTGTTGAATGTGAATACAGTATGGTAAATGATGCATAGTGATGAGAGAGAATGGCATCTCAGACTGAATTTAAAAAACTGCTGAAAACCATGGCAAAACTGTTTGGTACATTATTGTTCACCTTCAGGGAAGAGAGGTTTTATCTATAACCTTATGTTCTCTTACACCGAATGTTCTCAAGTACAAGGCCGAAGGGAACTGTTTTCTCTTTTCCAGGACTCCGAACAATCAGTACTAATAAGAACGGACTCTTTCAACTTTAAAATGGAGGATCTTTTGTGTTTGGTGAAAAACACAAGACCTATGACATAGCAGAGTATTGGCAGCATTGTACTGTGGAGCTGTTTCTTTTCAGCTGGGACTCGGGGTTTAATCACGACAGAGAGAATCAGGAATAGCTCAGAATATTAATCTGTTATGGTGCACAACCTGACGGCCTCTGTTAGACAGCTCAGGATGAAGACATACTCCAAGTCAACAAATGAATGGCTCAGAAAAAACTTTTTGGAATGGCCCGCTAAGAGCAAAGATTTAAATCTCTTCAAAAACATGTGGAATGTGTTGAAAAGGGCTGTGCACAGGAGATCCGCTTATAGTTTTGTTCACGGCTAACATGAGCTATAAAGCTAACTAACACAAAGCTGAATGTAGTTCCACAGAAGGGGATATACTGTATATTGGTGGAAAAACATCACTTATAGCACTCACTGACTCATCTTCTATACCGTTTTATCCTGTATACAGGGTTTTGGGGGGCCTGGAGCCTATCCCAGGAGACTTAGGGCATAAGGTGGGGTACACCCTGGACAGGGTGCCAATGCATCGCAGGGCACATACACTCACCCAAATGCACATTCACGCTGGTTTTGTCCAGCTACAGCACTGCATACTTTACCTTAAATTCTGCCTGACTTCAGCAATTCTGGTTGTAGGAGAACAAGCTGCCTGTGGGGGAGGAAAGAAAAAACTGAAAATACTGTAACAATATGGAGGCACCGATCAAGTCGAGACCTCCAGCTATCCACCAACATTTAATTGGATTTTATTTTTAATTAATATTGCACTACAATGGCAAATCTTTGCATTTTAAACATTTTATTAAAAATTACAATCTATATTATGACTAAGGGACATTGACCTAAATTGACACATTTAAAAATACTCAAAATATGCAAACAAATCAGCTTTGAGTTATGTCTATTCATTTAACATATGTAACTTACTACCAAGAGGTGCACATCATGATTAAAGTCTTGAATTTTACATTTGCATATAAGATAAGGCTTTTCGATATATTAAATCAATGACAGATGTCTTGTGAGTTGATTTCTTGCTCATAACATCTAAACATCCCTCGTTCACATAGTAGATCAAAATTCAATTTCTTGATTAAAGTCAAATACTAAATTAGACATGGTCATGGCTAATTGCTCAAGGTCATGCTCATATGCAGTGTCTCCATCACAGCTTTTTGGCATCAGCTATCTATGGCACTGCATACCGTACATTCTAGCTGACTTCAGCAACTTTCCTTATAATATAACAAGCTGACTCTGGGGAGGAAAAAGACAGGAAATGACTGACACCATCCTGGATCAGACAGTTCTAAGTGGAGCAACATTTTGCTGAACATTGGTCACTTCTGAATTATTATAGTTATTAATACGACATCGAACTAAAGAGTTTCAAGTTTAAATATTGGAATATTCAAAGAACTGCTTATCGATTAGCTCTAAGAATGTAAAGTGTAAAGTTATCAAGCTAGAAAAAAAAAAACACCACTGAATTATTCTGGGACTGTAAAAAAAAAAAATTCCACTACACATTCTACTAAATAAGGTAAAATTTAAATTGTACCCTTTATATGCTTTGATTCTGATCTATTTATATTCAAACCTGCCATAAAGCTGAACATCCAAATGCCGTAGACAGATCAGTGAGCAGAAGACATTCAATTGAGGTTCAATTACAAAAATTCAGGTATGAGAATTATGTCAGTTAATGAACTAGGGTCTAACATTTCCATTCCTCTCTTTGTGTCCTTACACCTTCCTCTTCTGTTCCTGAAGCTTTTTATTGTATGGCTATCTATTTGCATTTTTCTGTTTCCTAAGTAAATTGCATGCAATCTTGAATAATCACCCTAAGGTTTTTTATAATATTAAACATACAATGTTTTACCACTTTCATAAGATCAATTACCATGGTACAGGTGCATGCTTCTATCATGCTCAGTAGAATGATACTTTGGTGAATACCATGGTACTTATTAGGTACCACAGCAGCTACCAAAGTTTACCAGGTTTTGATTATGGTTCTGGCTGTACTATACCATACCAGTAGTATGCACTAACATACTAACATGACAGTATGTACAAACATACCATGATACCTGATGATGCTTGCTAACCAATTCACCAATGGTATTGGTATTCACCAATGCATTGAAGTACACACCATAGTACTACCAAGATACCCACTGAAGAACCACAGTACCTACCCTGGTATTCATCAAAATATAATGGTATGTACCATAGAACTACCATCGTACCTACTGGACTGCCATAGTACCCATACTGGTACTCTGTTAAATCCTATGGTGCTCACTGTGGTAACGTACTGTATCACAGTAACACTATTGTATATTATGGTAGTTTACTATAGTAATTTATAATACATACCAGGATAAAATTTCTTATTATGTAGTGCAATAATTGTCATTTAGTATAATCATTTCTAAGATTCTAGCAAACCAAATATAAGATTATGTAACATTTTTAGATATTTATTTTTTATTCCAAGCTTTAATAATCATGCTTTGTTAATGAATCCATCCGCTCAGCCATCTAGGACCCTCTGTAGTCCAACTAGGGACCATGGAGGCCAATGGTGACCGTTGTATATACAGTATTTACATATTTAGGACCATGGTCGAACCCCTGGTCAACATTCACACACTATGCAACAAATATTTTACCTAATTTTAAGCAATTATTGCTAACAAAATTATAACAAAAAAAAAAGAAAGAATATGTCAAGCTTGACATTAGTAAAACTTGACTACAAATAGGTCCAATAATCTTATATTTAGTTTATTTAAATTTTATAGTTGGACATACCTGATAAATTTGACTTTAAGTTATTTTTACTTGCTAAGATGTGACATTTTTTTTTAAAAGTGTCATTGTGCATTTTCTTTGCTTTTCTGAGCAAAAGCTGTCTAGTTTGGGTCACCTTCATCTGTCTGTAGACAAAACAATGACACAGACAGTTTGGAAGATTGCAAGTAGAAGAAAAAAGTTAAAGGGAGATGGATATGTGCCTCCTCTTTGTTCTCATGGGTTATTCATGTGCATTTATATTCTCACCGTGTTTCACTCCAGTGAGGAAATCATCTTAAAGAGATGCATCATTAATTCAGCTCTCCTCCTGACTGGGAGGCTAATTCATTTCACATTGCTTGACTCATATCCTGGATAAATGCCCTTTACTGCTGCTCTTCACTGTTCTGAGGTTCCCTCAGTGTCAGACGAAAGATACACTGTGGTCCAGAGTTTCCCTTTCCTTATCATTATGAATAAGGCTCTTATCATATTTTCATTTATAAGATCATCTGTTCATTACTAAACTACTGTATATTCAAAGCGGATATAATGTACGAATGGCTTCTTTGAACTTATACATTAGTTATGTTTTTTCTCTCAAAAGTATAACACATTCATAATATTTTTTATAACTATTACCAGGGACCCCCTGAGGCTGATTAATGTGAGACGTATTTTCCATCCCAAGAACAAATACATTTATGTTGAACCTCTGTATTTTGAATGAACTGAAAAAAATGACACAGAGGCTCTTAAATCTCTGTCAATAGCCTACTTATTTGATGCTGATTTAAAAGACCAAGGTCCCATTCTCTCTAACATACTTTTTGTTCTTTTATGTGCAAAAGGCCTGATTGCTTATGGAGGTATCAGGTTTAATGATTAAACTCTCTTAGTGGTAAAATATTATGTCTATTTGTAGGTATAATGTAATGAGTACACCTCTACATGATCTACAATATTTATCTTATATTAATTTGACCATATTAATAACTGCAATTTTGGATCGAAAATGCTTAGCTGTGACTTATTTTCTACCGTCCAGAACAAAACTGGAGATTTCAAAACCATAAAATAGCACATATATATGGAGAACCCCTCTGGTGAATTTTGGGGGAAAAATATTCTGTGGCCACGACTTACTAAGGTGTGGGGATTAGTATGTTGTGGCCATGACTTACTAAGGTGTGGGAATGAGATACTATGTTGTGGCCTTGACTTACTAAGGTGTGAGAATGAGATACTATGTTGTGGCTACGACTTACTAAGGTGTGGGAATGAGATAGCATGATGTGGCTACAACTTACTAAGGTGTGGGAATGAGATAATACAGTATGTGGTGGCTACGACTTACTAAGGTGTGAGAATGAGATACTATGTTGTGGCCATGACTTACTAAGGTGTGAGTATGAGATACTATGTTGTGGCCATGACTTACTAAGGTGTGAGAATGAGATACTATGTTGTGGCTACGACTTACTAAGGTATGAGAATGAGATACTATATTGTGGCCATGACTTACTAATGTGTGAGAATGAGATACTATGTTGTGGCTACAACTTACTAAGGTGTGGAAATGAGATACTATGTTGTAGCTACAACTTACTAAGGTGTGGGAATTAGTATGTTGCGGCCATGACTTACTAAGGTGTGAGAATGAGATACTATGTTGCGGCCATGACCTACTAAGGTGTGAGAATGAGATACTATGTTGTGGCTACAACTTACTAAGGTGTGTATTGAGATACTATGTTGTAGCTACAGCTTACTAAGGTGTGGGAATGAGATAGTATGTTGTGGCTACGACTTACTAAGATGTGGGACTGAGATAGTATGTTGTGGCTACGACTTACTAAGGTGTGGGAATGAGATACTATGTTGCGGCCATGACTTACTAAGATATGGGACTGAGATACTATGTTGTGGCTACGACTTACTAAGATGTGGGACTGAGATACTATGTTGTGGCTACGACTTACTAAGATGTGGGACTGAGATACTATGTTGTGGCCATGACTTACTAAGGTGTGGGAATGAGATACTATGTTGCGGCCATGACTTACAGTACTAAGGTGTGAGAATGAGATACTATGTTGTGGCCATGACTTACTAAGGTGTGGGAATAAGATACTATGTTGTGGCCATGACTTACTAAGTTGTGAGAATGAGATACTATGTTGTGGCCATGATGTACCAAGGTGTGAGAATGAGATACTATGTTGTGGCCATGACTTATATATTCTATACTAACAGTTATAAACAAAATCAATTTGTCTGTTGTTTACAAGAGGCTAAATCCTATGAGGTTATTAAGTTGTGGCCACAACATAGTATCTCGTGGCCACACATTATACCATGTTGCTCTCACGCATTAAGTCATGGCCACAACGTAATATCTTGTTCCCATGCCTTAGTAAGTCATGGCCACAGAATCTTTTTTTCCCTCCAATGTCACCGGAGGTGCTCTGTACATATGGAATTATCTACAGTAATTAAGTAACATTAACAACAGTCAGTTGTTTTTTTATGACATGAAGGTCAACAGTTATTGCAATAACAGTATGGTCAAGTGCATTTGCAAAACTTATCAAGCACCATGATGAAACTGGCTCTCATGGAGACCATCTCAGGAAAGCAAGACCAAAACGTACCTCTGCTGCAGAGGAGCAGAGCCTTAAATATTACCAATTCGATTTTTTAGATGCTCAGATAAGAGCCATTATGAAGGCTTTACAGAGCATACTGTAAGTAGCAGACATGTCTCAATATCAACTGTAAAATATCACACTGTAACACGAAACCAATCTTAATGTCCACTAGCCTTTACCAAACCAAATGTTTATATACTAAAGGCAGGCAATGCATCATTGTATGTCATACAGCATAACTGGATTTATCTAGCATTATTATTATTTTTTGCCATTATGATCAACAACAATGTGGACGGTTGAGTTACTCACCGTATTTATCTTGGTTTTATTGAGAGGCTATGTTTATGTCTGTAATTTATTTGTGCAATGACCTTCTTTCTGTACTCTGCCCAGTCTGATGACCTTCAACCCAAGGACAGTCCTTTGTGCACCTCATCCATAATGAATGTCAGTCTTTGGAATTGAACCTACTGTAAATGCCAAGCCCTGTTTACTGTAAGTGTGTAGCTTTTTGTAGATGTAGAAATTCATCCCGTATCATTGTCCAGCTCTTGATCTCTCAAAAAAAAAGAAGAATTTTATCTTTTTACTTACACTGTAAAAAGTACAGTACCTTAGCACTACATGTACTTCTGGAATAGAACTCTTTCATTTAGATAATCCTTTTAGAAAAGCCTCTCTGAAAATCCTTTTTATGTCCTTTTTGATCTGTTCACTGCACTGGTTCTGAGGTGACCAGGTGGTAAGACGCATGAGGCTTATGCTAATGTGCTTCACTCAAGACTGACTCCTTTAGGGAGCATTTATCTGAGCTTGAAATGAAATTTGCAGTAAGGCCAATTGTTTAATGTGGGACCAAAAGGACCGTTTTCCTTTCGTTTTAATGAGATGGGTTTTAACTTCCTCAGATGGGCTTTAAACTTTATTGCATAATCTGAGCTTTTATTTCAATATAGTTTAAAAAAAAAAAAGAAGATTGTCCTGATTTTCTAAAGCCACACAACCTGAGCTCACTTTTATGCCACTTGGATATAAAGCAAATCCAATCTTCAAAGTTGTACAAAACAATAAACGTGCATGTGCATTCTTCTGATTATGCATTCTACGGCCATTTCTTCTCTCGGTAAGCAACACACACTCACAACCAGCCAGTATTGATGCTTACATGCATATTGTAAGCACTTTTAGAGGTGGACAGGGATCAGCATAGGCACTTTAACTGATTTGCAACTATGCACTCTCCTATACAGCAAGTCACGATGCACTGCACGTTCTGAGTTTGGTAGGGACTAACCAGTGCGTACTGGGAAACCTCTACAAGACCTGTTATTTAAGAGCTTTATGCTCTGGCCCAGTTGTCTAATCAACACAATTTAGCCCTTATCAGAATAACTTGGCTCCCTTTTCATATATAGACATATACACTGATCACCCATGACATTAACACAACTAGGGACCGTGGTGGCCAATGGTGACCATTGTATTTATCCCCATTTTATGACCGTGGTAGGATCTCTGGTCAACATTCACATGCTACGGGACTGCCAATTAGCCTAATCTGCATGTTTTTGGACTGTGGGGGAACCACTCGAAGAAAACCTACTAAGCACAGGGAGAACACGCAAACTCCATGCATACAGACGCCAAGGCAGGGATTGAACTCGGTCCCTGTAGGTACAAGGCAACAGTTCTAATCACTGAGCCACTGTGCCACCAGATTAACAATGATTATCAATTAAATACCAGTGATCACGGGCGCTCACAGAAAAGCTATTTCAGCACAACGTTTAAAAAAAAAGTCAACGCTGGCTTTGAAGACAATGGGACAGAGGCACTGAGTTACTGATCGGAAGATCAGCGGTTTGAGTCCCAGCTCCACCAGGTTGCCATTGTTGGGCCCTTGAGCAAGGCCCTTAACCCTGTCTGCTTCAGGGGCGCTGTAGCATGGCTGACCCTTGCTATGAGCTGTGACCCCAGTTATGCTGGGATATCCAAAAAAAAGAATTTCACCGTGCAGTAATGTATATGTAACAAATAATGGCTTAACTTAACTGAAAGAAATGCACAAGAACACCAAGTGCACCACAGCCTACCACGCACAAGGCCCAGCAGGCAAAGAGCCTTAGATTGCTGACCTACAGTAGATCTAAATCCAATTAAGCACTCATGGGATGCACCGGACAAACAAATGTGATCCACGGTGGTCCTACCCTGCAACCCACAGCTCTTGTAGAATCATGCTCCATGGGGTCAGACTCCAGGCCAGGGGAACCTTGACAATATTGGGCTTTATGATTTGCATTGTAATATAGATTTTTTTTATTATATAGTGTGTAACTTCCCCAATCCCCCACCCCCCAAAATTTATAAATCAATCAATCAATCCTTCCCATACCGTCCTGAACCACTTCAAGGATATATCTAATGATGGAAACTTCAAAGCACTTACTGTACGTAGTGTAATGCCTAAATGTGTATGTATGCATGAAAAACAACAAAAAAAGCAAGAGAGAGATCCTAGTAGATGAGATCACTCGGTACAGCCCACTCAGATAGAATCCTCATTAACCCTCTTGTCCTTGGCCATTGTGTGTGCTTAGAATCATTCAGCAAGAGTACAAGATGTGATCAGTGATGAAATGAACAAGCAGCACAGATTATGGAATGATGACTGAAATTTTTAAAGATGAAAAAGGAACTGAATGTCTATAAATGAAAGGGAAATTGCAGTCATTTTTTACAAGTAAAATATCCAGGTGTAGAAATGAGAAGGCTACATAGTTCTATCATATATCATTCTCGCAAGTCTATGCATGTGGCAGTTTATAAAATTGTATCAATAACTTTAAGAATCCATAATCTAAAGAATAATGTTTTAGTTTTATTTTGTCATTGGTATTGTTTTCGTTCTATTGTTTTGTGTACCCAAGTAAAAAGTTTTCTTGGTGGTGTGAACCACTGGATGCGGAACCTAAATCTATCACTATGACCGATAGTGAGTTTTTGCCGAGTCAGCCAGTAGCATCCATTTTTCTAGATCTACCCGAAACTTTACTTTGCAGTATTGTCTGTACACTTGGAGCTGGTTGACGGTTTGCCTCAGGGGATACGTAATCAACTAGTACTCAAGGTAAACTTGGACTTGTTGCTTATGCCCACTGGAAAAAGGAGAAGGCTTACAATTACCGCTATAAAATTCCACACAAATATACTTTATGCTGTTCCTGTCAGAGTTCCAAAAAGTCACTCTATTAATTCAATCAAAGTAAGTGCACCAACATTAATACTTGTCCCTGGGGGCTGTCTGTGTCTGGCAGGGACAAAAACAGTTGGCATTGGTGAATAGGTCCACCAGCGCTTTGCCATTGGTCTGGAACGCACATCTGGTTACTGATGCCACTTTTCCATGCTGTTCACTGCAACACTGTTTTGGATAAGGAACTTCTGTACAAGGCTGGCCTAACTTTGGTTATTGGAGGATTTGTTTGTCACAACTTTGTCCAAGCAGAATCTCAGAGTCAGCATAAAGATTTGCTCTCAATTCTAGCTTGTTATTATATTCTGAATTCATACCTCGAGGCCACACATCCCCTGTGCCCCTATTTGCACCATACTGTCCATCCAGCTATTGATGGAGGCAGTTCCAGTGACTCACTTTCTCTACTGAGGCTTTGCTACCAAGCAGACCCCCTTTCATTAGGAAGATCTTGTATCACTAGCAACCTAGAGCCTGTGTCCACCTGCACCTGAGTACAATAATGTCTGGCCCTAAAGAAATAGTGTGGCACCTGTAACCACCAGTGAGGCGATGCAGGTATAAATGGTGACCCAAGTTGATATCCCTATGGTCGATCACATTAGCTAGACCTCTTGCAACAAGAGAAAGGGTGTATATATATATATATATATATATATAACAACTTTGTGAGCATCAAGATGCTGAATGTAGAAGTTTAAGATTTAGCATTAAATATGCATATTATTAACAGGGGTAGCTCAGTGATTAAGGCATTGGACTGTAGTTTGGAAGGTCCCAGGATCAAACCCCACCAAGGCCCTTAACTCTCAACCGCTCAGATGTATAATGAAATAGAATGTAAGTCGCTCTGGATAAGGGTATCTGTCAAATGTTGGGAATGGAAATGGTCTTTACATATACAAATGTTTCATTTTATCAGTAATGGGAGTTTAAAGGATGCAGATAGAATAAGAGTAGGATAAACTCACACAAAGTTTTTACCTTACGTAACCTACAGTACACTAAAGCAGTAAAACAATCTTACATAGCAGAATTGTGCTCCCTGGATAATACAGGCTGCTCGTAGCAAAAATCTAACTGTAGATCATTTGGTATATGAAATCGACTGAGCTGTCAAATATCAGGCTCATGGGGCCATGGGTTATAACATAACTGAACAATTATGTATATTGGAACATTCTGAAATGTGAGAAATAGGAACGTTGAGCATGTTTGGATTACATTGTTAGAAACTGATATTAAATGTTGTCTCTAATTGTTTTAGAAGCCTTGCTTGGGAGTAAAATACCTTGACCTAAAGCAATGGAACCATACATTCTTTCTAAATAGCGCCTTTATGGACCCCTATAATATGTTAACATCTGCATTAATATGTACTGTACATGTTCTAATCTGTTAAACCAGCAGGAACAAGGCGTGTTCAACTGAATGGCATTGAAGACTTCAAGCACAATATCACCATATTGTGAGACTCTTGGACGCAGTGCAAAATTTGGATAGTGCAAATGTGTTAAAGAAAGCCATACTTGTGTAAATGATGATCCCGGCCGAGATGGCTCGGAGCCCACTGTCGTTCAGGGAAACATTTAGCGAGTGGAACACCTGGTCCTTAAAAATCAATGGATAACTTGGCATCCATTTGCAGAAGAGACACAGAAGAGACTATTGAAACTGTACACACAATCATTCATGAACACCACTTGCATTACAGGAACTCAGCTGGAAATTATTGCCACATGCCTTGTGCAGACCTGGCCTTGCTATAGCTATTTCCAATGTTTTGGGCATTAAAGGAGTTCCCGGGAGGCCAGTGTTTCAGATTTGAAGCAGGCAATCCGATCATGGCTCTTGCGTACTGAGAAAACTTTTGGTTTAGTGCATTAGTGTAGCAGGGGATAATATAGAGAAATAAAGGGATTCTTTTACTCTCATAACTGTATCCTAAGCAAACATTGTTATGATGTTAAATTCCGCTTGATGCAGTATAGTATAGTGTATTGTTGAACATTCAACATTAGAAGGCAGCATGCCGGAGCAGAAAATATCTTTGCTGTCTTATACGTACGTAGCTCCACGGTCGCCGTATTGAACCTAAGCTTATCCAGGTATACTCACAACTTGTGCTGCTTTCTGAGATTCAGCATGACCCTGACCTTGAATAGCCAATTAAGATAAATGAATGTTGCTATACACTTTTGTACTTTATTGTATGATGACTGTCTGTTTTTTTTATTTTTATTTATTTATTTATTTATTTATTTTTTACAAATGATAGGCCCATATTGTTGAAAACTAGTGTGGAAATTCTAGACATCACTGCTCTTACTTAAATATGGAATTATTACCTGAAATTAGTATACAAGACAATTTTGTGTGGATTTCTTTTTATGGGTCATTCAAAAAAAAGTGGTGGAAAATATTGTCACCCATTTTGACATGATGTCAAAATAATTTAAATTACCATATGTTCAAAATATATAGTATATCCTTTCAACCGTGCAATACATTTTCTTACTTTAATGTTCAATATATAAGCATTTTTAAAGGCCAAGTTTAACGAAATGTTTTGTCACTATGACCATACTGTACATCAAAGTGGGACCATATACTTTTCACCTGAAGATATTTTATTTTCATAAAATAAATCTGATCCACAATAACATCAATATCTTATAAAATGAGATCATAAAACAATAATATATATAATTATAATTAATAATACGAAATAATTATGTCACACCGAACTATGTCATTGTTCCTACAACAGGGGTCACTAGATGAAGAGCACTGGACAAATGCAAAAGGTACAGTATGTCAGATGTCTTTCTTCAGTTGTTTAGAGATTTCATGATTTATTTTGCAATTCTGTGCGAAGCTTTATGTAAAGTCTGTCATTGGTGTTATTCATTTCATACTTACATTTACATTACATTTTATATAATGGTCAAGAATTGGGAACATAAACTGAGTACATCTAATAATTAATTGATTTTGACATCATTGTAAACCATGGAAAACACAGGAAAGCCAATTTGTAAATAGATTTTTCTTCAAATTGTCATTGGAATTACCATTACTGGTGCTACAGTACCGTCATTCGTGTCACCATCCTTGGTGCCAGTAGTGGCCGGTCAATAAGGGGCGCCGCCCCCTTAAAGTTAGGCAGAGAAGAATGCAACTTTAACATGTAATTATTTAACATAATCATTATTTATTTTAATAATGAAATAAAGTCATTTAGTCACAATATTCCACTGTATTTCTTAATATAATTTATCTACAATAAAAAAAATTAAACTGTATTACGTTCATTTGTGTTTGGACAAACGAGTGTCTATGTAGGCACGTAAATTTTTTTGAAAAGCATGTGATTTGAAGCTGAGCTCTAATTGGATTTTTTCAAATCATCCTCCCTCCCACTTTTGTTCTTAGCGAATCAGTATTGTTTTTAAATATTTGGGCTCATGTGATTGGACCATTCTCAACGAGTCTCATTAACGGTCAGCAGATTGTTACTTAATGTATTGAATAGTGATTGACGTGGAAGGCAGCTAAATATGAGAGAAAATTCTGTAATTTCTTTGCTAAAATACCCCGTCGCAAGGCGATCAGACAAAGAAAGAAAAAAAGTTAAAGAGCTTGGACCAGATCGACCTGATCTTCTAATTAAACAGCAGTCAAGTGAGCTTACACCCGGTGCTTTTCCAGCACTTCTTATGACTATTTACAGGTGATTATTAAAAATTTCATTTTAATTTTGTTTGCGCCCCCCCCCCCAATGTTACCATCATTGGTGTAATGGTCATTGGTGTTACCAATGTTGGTGTTACCCTTAAGGGTGTTACTGTCATTAGTGTTATCATAATGAGTGTTACCATCATTGGTGTTATCCTCAAAAGTGACACCGTTTATTAAATGTTTAATAAACAAATCATTAAGGCTCTACCTTTTTTGGGTTCATAAAGTTTAAAAGTAAGTTATTGCTATTAAAGAAGTTCTAACTGTGGAAGCAGAAAATGCATTTCAGGACCTTTCCTGTAGAATGCCCCTTTATCCACGTAGTATATGCGTATAAATACGTGCTATTTGTACTGTACATAAGGTACTTTCTGGTATTACATCAACCATCTCACAACTGTTGCTCGGATAGTAAACCATATATGAGCAACGGCAATACGCGCGCGCGCGCTCGTTTTTCGACTATTGGTATTTTCACGCGCGCGAGTCACCTGCCGAGCGAGCGCAGCTCACGGAACTCCTCTTTGCTCGCGCTGCTCCAGCGCTCGAGGCAACGCGCGAGCGCATTTTGTGTAACCGGCGTTTCTGTTCAAATGTGGAACCTGGAGTCGAGAAATATGACCACGGAGTGAACCGGGGGAGTGTGTGCGTCGGGAGAGAGAGAGAGAGAGAGAG
>JAQMYG010000013.1:9691618-9722789 GCA_030014215.1 Clariallabes teugelsi
GAGATTTATGGATGCAGTGAGAGAGGACATGAAGTTAGTTGGTGTGAAAGAAGAGGATGCAGAGGATAGGGTTAGATGGAGGCAGATGATTCGGTGTGGCGACCCCTGATAGGGAACAGTCGAAAGATAAAGAAAAAGAAAGAAACACAGGACACTGTGCTGCCTGTCAATGTTTTAATAGTTTAGAGCCACCTGTAGGATACTAGAGGAACTGCAGCGTTTTACCACCTCAAATGCCAACATTTAATTTTATTTGATTTCATCTTTTATAATGCTTTGGAGATAAAGTCAGAGATGCAGTGAAATAGTGAAGAAGATCTGATGTCTTTTAATAAAAAATTAGAAATGTGTGCATGAGCTCGAATCATCCATCCGAGTCGCTTCTTTCAACATCATCTGAAAATAGCAGCGATTAGATAAGTAGCATTTTATGTACTGAAGGTGCTTGTGAAACCCACTCATGATGATACAGGCTCATTTGGAGTTCTGGCATACCGGTAGAAACTTTTTTTTTATTTCTATTTATCAGATTTGAGTTTCTCATTTTCCACGCAGTGCAGTATTTCAGCAATGTGGACCGGCAGTGTGAAAGCGTTTGTGTGTGTGTGTGTGTGTGTGTGTGTATGTGTGTGTGTGGGAGAGGCTAGCATGACTCAGATCTACCTCTTCAGAGACTCCGGGTGCAAGCTGTGCACATGTGACAGGACTGACCTGTGTTGCTTTAAGGTAGCGTGGGTGATGGCTGCCATGAAAAACCCTGCTCTTTGATTCAAACAGCGCTCTTGAAATAGCTCGCTCACAGGCGGTTCATTGCCTCCCTTTTCTCTTTTGTTATTTCGAACACACCGCTCAACAAGATCGAGATTACAAAGCGGAGTTTCGACCCCAGGCCTCACTTACAGCATATTATTTATAAAAAAATTTTGTTTGTTTTTTTTACACACATTTAGAAAGAAACTCTTTCCTGGACCTTATGGAAAAGTTCGAAGTTTAACATGGTTTTCTTTTTTTTCTTTTTCTTTTCTTTCCTCTACTAGGGGACGCGCGGAAATTCTTTCCGTGGTGTTTGCGTTCGCGTTTCCTCCCCGTTCAAGGCGAAAGGGTCAATTTCATTTCATCCACAAAAAATGAGTTCAGCGCATGATGTCACGGCTGTTCAGTCATGAAAATGTGTGCAGGGGAAAGAAAGGAAGAAGAAGAAAAAAAGTTCCTTTGAACAAGCCAAAACTGAGGTGAATTTGATTCCTTCCTCCTCCCATGCAAATTTTTAGCTTTCAGCCGTTCATTATTCATGTTGCTACTAATATTTCATGAAAAAGACGAGAGAAAAGAAATCAGGGTAGAGTGAAAGCCTTCTGTTATTCTAGAAACCTAATAATAGTTCACCTGTGTACATTGGAATGATAAACTGTAATAAACTGAACTATACTATGCACTGTAATTATTGGTGTATATCAGGGGCCCTGAGTTAAAATTAAATAAGATCTGGTTCCGGTCAGGTTTGTGTTAGGATTCAGATCTCTCTCTCTCTCTTTTTCTTTCTCTCTCTCTCTACAGTACATCCAGAAGGTATTCACAGCGCATCACTTTTTCCACATTTTGTTATGTCACAGCCTTATTCTAAAATGGATTAAATTCATTTTTTCCTCAGAATTCTACACACAACATCCCATAATGACAACATGAAACAAGTTTACTTGAGATTTTTGCAAATTTATTTAAAAAAAAAAAAATTGAGAAAGCACATGTACATAAGTATTCACCATCCTGTTTCCCCTGATCATCTTTAAGATGTTTCTGCAGCTTACTTGGAGTCCACCTTTGGTAAATTCAGTTGATTGGACATGATTTGGAAAGGCACACGCCTGTTTATATAAGGTCCCACAGTTCATGTCAGAGCACAAACCTAGCATGAAGTCAAAGGAATTGTCTGTAGACCTTCGAGACAGGATTGTCTCGAGGCACAAATCTGGGGAAGGTTACAGAAAACTTTCTGCTGCTTTGAAGGTCCCAATGAGCTAGTGGCCTCCATCATCCGTAAGTGGAAGAAGTTCGAAACCACCAGGACTCTTCCTAGAGCTGGCCGGCCATCTAAACTGAGCGATCGGGGGAGAAGGGCCTTAGTCAGGGTGGTGACCAAGAACCCGATGGTCACTCTGTCAGAGCTCCAGAGGTCCTCTGTGGAGAGAGGAGAACCTTCCAGAACCATCTCTGCAGCAATCCACCAATCAGGCCTATATGGTAGAGTGGCCATAGAGTTTCATCAGACCTGAGAATTTTGTTTCTCATGGTCTGAGAGTCCTTCAGGTGCTTTTTGGCATGTGCCTTTTACTAAGGAGTGGTTTCCGTCTGGCCACTCTACCATATAGGCCTGATTGTCATTGGAGCCTTTTAGTGATGCCTGGTGTATAGTGTGTAGGTAACATGTACAGTACATTTGCCTAAAGTATGTAATATCTGTGTGAGCCAGGGAAAGATCTTAATTTTTTGCTTGGGCTTGCTTCAGAGATCACATTAGATAAAAAAAGGAACCATTTTGACAAACTCGCCTGTAAAAGCGGTGTCTACATTAAGAGGTTTACTTGCTAATTAAAAGAGGCAGCAATAATAATAATAATAATAATAATAATAATACTAGAGAAAATTTCTGGAAGAATTGTAATTGTACACATGGATGCATTGGTTTTTCTTCCATACAGTGAATGTGACTTATTTCTTGGTTATAGGGATCCTGAGATAGGATCATTTACCTGCGTAGGGTGTGTGTGAAGGAACGAGGTGTAGTTTGACCCAGATGTCAGAGGAACAGGGCTGACGCACTAAAACCTGAAGTGAAAAATGACTGTGTGCATTTCAGTCTTTTCAAAGTTGCTTAGTAAACTTGGGCAAAATCCTAAGAATGAGAAATGAATTGTTTTCTATGAGAAAATCCATTTAGCGTCAGGCCCCAAACAAACCACTACAACTCCCCAAGGGAGTTATGGAGAAGATGAAGCTTTTCCATTCTTCTTTTGCAGCGCTCAGGAGACCTGGCTGAAAAAAAAGATTTTTATATGTATGTTGTTGGGGTCTGGGCAAAATTGAGTGAGAGTCTGAGAGAGAGAGATATGGAGGTGTTCTTTTTTTATTTCTTTATTTATTTTTATACTGATGATGATTCACTCTATGTAAAACAGACTTATAATAGTGTATCAAATAATTTTAGCTGTTAGTGCTACACTACTGATCAGATCAAATTCAAAATCAAGATGTCATGTGGACCCTTCCAATTATGCGATTGCAATTGAAAAATATTCAAAAAGTGATATTTACATGTGGTAAAAAAAAAAAAAAGTAGAGTTTGTAGATATTTGCAATCATCTTCTTAATGTAGTCATCTGTTAGCCAAGATAAATGCACTTACAGGTATGTACTGTATTGCAAAATTGTGCAGCTCTATTAGATATCATTTTTACTCAGTGAATCCCCAGTTCATAATTTGTCCACATATGAAAGTGATACAGTATCAATGGCTATCACTCATCGGCAGTGGTGATAGCCAGTTGTCCCAACACCTACTACGAGCGCTCTCATTGCCTTGTCATCGCACCACTCTTGTCATTTGCAATTCCCTACAGGCATGCTTAATGGTGCATTCCCACAGCAGCACTTTAGGGAAAGCTGGCGATCATCGTAGCACTTTGTTCCCAGAGCCTGCTGGGAATTTCATCTCGTAACAGTTGAGAAGGCAGGTACTGCTGCGAGGCAGAGAGATGCCTCAAATGAGGAAAAACATTAATTTCACCAGCATGATAGGAAAGGATTGAGTGGCTGCTGATTATCGCTGACACGGGAACCAGAAACCAGTGGCGTGATGCATCATTGCAAGGTTGTTATTTGTATTTGCATCTGTGGTTCTTTGCATTGAATCATACGGGTTTGGTTTGAACAGTAAGGGAAGTCTGGTTGATTCCAAGAAATAGATACGAGTAAGAAATGATAGGTTATAGGGATTATAGGTGAATAGAAAACGTTCCCACCTTGAATATGATATAGCGTTAGTGATGGGAAGTTTGGATCATTTTAGTGACTCGGTTCTTTGAATCTCGTTCATCAAACTTGACGAATCTTTTTATGAGTCATTTAGTTCATTTCATTCTTTTGAGCAGAAATAAAATGTTATGTTTTCAGCGGCACGGTGGTGTAGTGGTTCGCACTGTCGCCTTGCACCTCCAGGGTCCGGGTTCGATTCCTGGCCAGGCTCGATACCCTGCCTCATGCCCCAAGTCTTCTAGGCTCCAGGTTCCCGCGACCCTGAATACAGGATAAAGTGGTATAGAAGATGAGTGAGTGAGAGTGAGTTACATTTTTAATAAACAGACCCCCAACAGACCCCCTATAGTTCCAGTAAGAAAATATTACAATGCGGCTAAGGACATTATGATAAACAGAATGAGCAGCTTGCCTTTCATATCTTCTGGTCTGAATCGTTCGTTCTTTTGTCACGTGACTCTCATAGACGCTATGCAGTGCATTACACAGGAAACCGAATTGAACGGTTCTTCTCATGAGTCTTCTAGTCCTAGTCATTTGTTCTTTTGAATCTATTGCTCTGCAATGCGTCTATGGGAGTCGTGTGACAAAAGAACGAACAAAAAATATAAAAAAAACAAATTTGATTCCCAGTGTAATTAATTAATGCAAAACCTAGTGAGTAAGTGTGCACATCGCTTAACTAATATTTTGTTAGACTTTTTTTTCTGTAAAACTATTCTCATTGTTTTGTGTAAGAGCCTACCAATTTAGCAAATTTTGATTTAAAATTTTGCTTCAGATCTATTTAATGGCAAGGGATCTTCTGTGTCTCTCTTTTTTTTTTTTCCCTCCAGATTTTTCCCAATTCGAGGGGCACTAGTGGCTCAGTGGTAGATTTGATAGTGATTTTGTAGTCAAAAAGCAAATACTTCTCTACCTGTATAAGTTTCAGTTCAGTACTTGGCGGCAGAAAGTTATCATAGTACATAGTATACACTTCCGTTTGTGTGTAGTGCAACAGCGTATACAGTACATGTGCCTGTGGTCCCATAAGGCTGGTTCAAAAAACGCAGTTAGTCCAAAATGGTCTAATTCACTCGAGGCATGGAAACGTATGTTTTGGAAGTTATCCTGAACCTTTATGTTTGGATTAATTGTGGATAATTTGTCAAAAAGTGACAATACTAATGAAGCTTTTAATGCTACATTGCATGTATTTCCTGATTTATGAACAGAAGATGAATGAATGTGAAAATACACATGAATAGATTTCTTGCAAATTTTCATTATTTATGTATTGTCAAAATAAAGATTTGTATTCTTTAAGCAAGCGATTTTTGTCCTCTATTGCTCTATAGTTTGTTTTTATAAAACATCATCACATTCATTATTTTCGATTTTCTTTTCTAACGACAATAGCAGTGCTGGGTGGGTGTGAGTGGTGGTATTTTAGGATCCGGCAATAATGTCGAAACTTGTTCTAAAGTATGCATTTACATGTTTAGTTCATGTATCTGATCACCTGTACTGTTTTTCTATTTGTACACATATTTATGATTATTAGCTTTACGGTTATAAAATTTCATTGAAATGAAAACAAAAAAATGTATTTTCATTTTACATTTAACAAATCTCTAGTATTTTAAATTTTCACTTCATATATTATTTCAGAAAAGAAGAGATGTGCCGTATACATTTAAATTTTAAAATCTTTGTTAAAATGAAGAAGGGTACAAACCTTAAATTTTTCATACATGCATAATGTATTTTCATTCTGTGTTTCTATGTGGTAAGAAATGTTTACTATGTTGTATTTAATTATTTTATAGCTAGGCAGGGTGATTTTATTTCCGCAGGAGGACGTGGTTTGTAAAATATTAGCAACAAACAATATGTTGGCACATTATAGTGGTAAAGAAATTGTAAATGGCTTCTTTAAGAGTGAATCTGTTTTAAGCACATTGACCCACATAGTAGGGGTGGAAATCACCAGGGACATCCCAATACAATATGATCACGATACTTAGGTGCCGATTCGATTTGTATTGTGATTCTGTAAATTTTTTCCGTAAAAAATATCCTGATTCATCATAATTTTTTTAATTATAACAAACTTGGCAAATAATTGACTCAAGCCACACAGGGTGCCATGCTGTCTGTCAACTTGTGGATAGTTAGGTCCGTGTTTTATCTCATATTGGCGTTCCACATGTCTGATTTTGATTAAAACCATGGTTTCGGAACATACTGTATGACAGTAACTGATTTTAAACTTTTTGAAGAAAGAACAGATGTACAATGATCTGTTCATACATCTTTGAAGTTACAGGTTTCTAAAGTTACATACCTTAGATTGCAGTAAGCCATGCTTTTTCGCTCATTTGTTTGTGTTTGGTGAGGATTTGTAAGGGCATTACGGTCGTTTCTAATATGTATTTACAGTAAATTATCCCATTGATTGGCTCTGTTGAGTGATGTGTATAGCCACGCCTACTTCGCTGGCTGCTGTAAGGTAATCTGGCGCAAATCTGTTCATATTGTCCTTTCTACTAGTGATAGTATATAATATATAGAATATAAATCGCCTAAAGCAGGCATCTCTCTCTTGTAGGAGTTAGCACTAATAAAATGCTAGTGGCTGACTAGCCTCTGTTAGCATTTGTTAGTTCACTGTGTGCATTTTAACTGATGTTCTCCTTTAAAAAAAATCATACATAAAACATTAATTAATAGACTGTAGTCCAGTAAGTGTGAGTGGGAATGGACAAAATGTTAAAGATATAAACCAATACACAAGTTATGTTATGTTTCGCAGGACTGTGTGGCAGTTACTTGGAATCCTGAACTATGCTAACAAATGTTAGCAAACTACATGGAATATGCTATGTCGTAGTTAACTAGCACCAAAGGAAAAACGGAAATGGAGAAAGCAGAAATGAATGAAACAAAATCAGTATTTGGTGTGACAGTGATATAGGCTATTCAGACTCAGTATGAGATTAGTATGAGATTAGTTTCAGCCTTAACTCAAACGAGAAGCGAAAGGAAGAGTGAGACATATGGACGTGAAGAAATGCAGTCTTTTCACAGACTGTTTATAGCCGCTCTGGCAAACAAATCACATTCGTTGGCAGACGACCGCTCATTAGCAGAGTCAGTTTTTATTAGTGCGACAGGATTTTCTTTGACTGATTTAAATAAAAGAGTTTAAACTGGAGTACTACTAACAAAAAAAAAAAGAGGCCTTTTGTTTAGGCACAGAGTAAATTCTAGCTCTGTCGCTGTATCCGAATGTTTTGAGAAAAGCGTCTGTAATCACAGGCAGAAGAAAGTTCATGGTGTTTCTGCAGTATACACATACAGTAGCAACAGGGCGTAGTGTTCAAGTTATGCTTGGCAATCAGCGTGCTGCATGTGAAAACGGGGCCCACGCACAATTAGAACCCCACATTTTGGGGACTCAGTTTTCTGAAAAACTAGTTCCAACTTTTTAACAATCAGATATGTCGGATCCATTTTTTAAGCCTCATCATATACAAATGATTTGTTACAGTAGCTTAAGGATGTTTTATACGATGTACAATATCATTGACGTGGACATATTAAAACAATATGATAAATGCTTAGATGAGGATTATTATTTTTATTATTATTATTATTATTATTATTATTATTATTATTATTATTAATAAAATTAGCAAATGCTTTGCCTGTAATGGAGACTATTCCTAGTAGTTCTTCTGTATAGAGAAAGAGTTAATTCAGGAATATGTGCAATTTGACTAAGCTATATCAATTAATATAAAGTTATGCCTACTTTCGCATTATTTTTGGTACAGCACTCGTATGAGGTCACAATAGGGGAAAAGATCTAATTGGCCTCTACATGGAAAAAATTTTTTTTTTCGTCTTATGTTTTTTGTTTAAACATGCACACTGCAGACCCACCTTAATGTCAGATCATGAGAAAAAGGGAATTTTGCTTAATTGGGCACTTTTAAAACAGCTTATGACAGGAGCACATAAAATAGTTTAAACATTTATACTCTGTTACGCAGATGAGTTATTATCAGAATATTTGATTGTGAATTTTTCATTGAGGATTAAAAAAAAAAACGAATAATAATTTTATTATTTTTTTAATTCTCTGTATTTTTTTTCTGCACCGTCCATAGAGGTATAAAACGCTTGTGTGAGTTTACAGACATCTATGATTGCCTATAGAACGGTGATTGATGTGAGAGTGCTAGAGTGCCTCCCATCCTTCTTGGCCAATCAGCTCTCTCCAGGCTCCCGTTTGCGGGAGCCTACAGAATCACCGCACCACTTGGGAGCCCCAATAATAGTTGATTATTCAATTCAGCACAAAATATTTCCTAAAAACAATTCATCATCACCATATATGGTTGTCTTTATGAAACACAAACATTGTTAATGGTTAATCAGATTACACGAAGCATTATTACAATGTGCATATTATAACGTGTCCAAGATGCATGTATATTGTAACCATTCATTGGTGGCATAAAGTTGTAAAACTCTTTACTTCACTTTATTTTAGTGTGCTTCCAAGTGAACACAATTGCAGTGAGAACGCAGTTTGGCACAATTAGTGTCGTACAGTCCAGAGAACTTTGTTTGTTAGTATGGATTCAGGGTGACACACAGCCTTCAGTTTGGCTGTGGATGATTAATTAAATTGAGCCTGATGTTCAGTGGAAGTGTACGGCGTGATGATTAGCTGTGCTCCCGGGGCACTATGTAGCCATGCAGGTCATGTCGATCTGTGCAGCACCTTTGCCTCTTTGCATTAAAAGTGGAGGAAGTCTGACTTGCAAGCATGGACACCAGTTACTTTAACGGCAAACACCACAGCAAAAGCAGGACACCCTTCTCAGTGGACAAGCACACCTCAAGGAAAAATCATCCCAGCAGCTTTAAGAGAAAATCGTACTCCTAACTAGGCTTGTGCAGGTTTACGGTCCAGCTACTTCTCCTGTAGCAAAAATGCACATGTGCTGTATGACAGCTGGCTCCTCGCTTGGCTCCTTAACCAGGTTTTAGATTGAGTTGTTTTTCATCAGAGCTTTGTACCATATCGTTGCAATCTGGTAAGAAGTGCTTGCACTAAAATGTCAGCAATGTGTTAGGAAGCTTTCCCATGACTTGTATGACTCACTTTAATGAGCAGATTTACGTAATGCACTGGAATTCCGTCTAAGGTGTATTCCCACCTCATCCGCCGTAATTCTGGGTTAGACTTTAGACCGTACAATCGAGATGTTTTTTGTTCTATGTGATTATTCATAAAAGGTCAGCACAATCATCTCTACTCTAAATACCAAATAAAGGCATTCCTTAGTTTGCTTAATCATATTTTTCTGTCTACAAGCTGATATGATGAGGTGCAGGACTAAATAATAGAAATCATGCACTTTTCCTGTTCCTCATTGTGGCTACGCTCTGAGCATAGAGGAAGAGAGCTTAGGGCTCCATCCCTAATGAGCAAGCCGAGGGTGAAAAGCAAAATCTCCCTGGATAAAGAAATCAAAAGTAGGACCAATCATCTTCTGTGTATAAATGAGTTAAGCAGTGCTTGGTGTTGCGGAAAGATCTTCAGTATGAGAATTTTTAAATCATTAAACTGTTCAAATGAGAACATCAACAAACATTTTTGGAGCAACCATGTGGTAGCGCTGGCCGACTTCCACCTTTAGTTCAGATAATTTGAATAAATGTTTTAACAAGAACTTCCAAACGTTCTAATTGCAAAGCTCATAAATTCAATTTAAACACAAACCTCAAGCCTTCTAAACCTGATAAACATCACATCCTACAGCCATCGAAACTCCTAGGACTGAGCTCATAAAGGTTCATTAATGTTAATTTCTCACTTCAGAGATATGGAAGTGATGCAGATTTCAAAAATCAGGTGAACAAGATTTTGTAAAATATAATTCTGCATTACATCCAAAGTAGCAATTTACTGATATTGTAATGGAATTTGCTGCCTTGTTGAAACATGCTACTATAGAGCAACCTGATACGACATTTAAAAGTCTGGAAGTAGCAGATTTGTTAAAAATTAAGGATTTGTTTATGGTTTCTTTTAAATGCTCAAAATTAGACACAAAACATAAAACATAGAAAAACGATAGTTCAAAAACAAAATAGCTTTTTGTAATCTGCCTAGTAATTAATAGTAACATGTTTACCATTAAAATTCCAGATTGTCTCAGTGCTTTGCATGAGGGATGGTTTTGGTAAAAGCTTAAAAATCTGTAGTGTCCGTAACCATGTCAAACTCATGTTGCGATATCTTAACAAATTAGCATTTTTAAATAATTCACTTTTTCAGGTTTATGTCTTTTCATGGGAAATCTAAATTGGTCACGTTTCACTTAAACGACAGTTAAGATAATTAAACGATTTAAATTCAAAAAGTTACGGACACTACATAAAAAGGCATGAAATTGTATTTAGTAAACGTTTTCTTTTTATCTGATATATATATATTTTATATGATATATATATTTATATTAATTGAAAATAATATAAATGGGTCTGCATATTTACAAAAACGAAGCATGGATTGGGAAATAAGAAGCGTTAAGTATTAGGAAAAATTGTGTTATATGATCCTATCTGAACAAATACCATGTTTTGGTCGAGAACTTCTTAATATGGAGCATGGTTCGATGGAACAATAGTCAGAATAACTGTGTTCTTTATTTTATCATCAATACGTTAGGTGTAGAACTCGGCTGAGTGATGGATTTTTTTTTTCTTTCAGATAGCAGACCGTATATAGTCAGTGATTTAGATTTCTACATCAAATATATATCTTTGTTCCCCAAGTTGACGTTTCTATTGCCGTGGCATTTCATATCATGGAAGACATGGTCCCTAGTTATTCTGTTAAAGGGTTTGTAGTAAGTCCTAAAGAGTGAGAGTGACTATGTGACTTCCATAACTGTGGAGCTTCGTTATTCAAGGTACCAACAAAGAGCCTGCACAATTGTATTGAAGCAGGCATAATTTAGGTTACTTTTAATTTATAGCAGAATTGTTGCTCTGTAGAATGTGGCATGGGAGATAGACTATGTAAGTACTGTAGAAAGAGATAAAGTGACATTTTAGAAGTTATGTGACGTGATGTAGAATAAAAAAGTATGGTGCAGTTATTTATTAAGGTGAAATATAGAGTATATGTAAATATGTTTTTCATTCATCAACTGCTTATATGAGTAATGTATTCGTTTGGATGAGAAACTGAGGTTATATTTTAAAAGACATCTGGCTACTTGCTTGTACTGTACGTTGTGGCTCCGTCCAGCAGAATGAGTCATCTTTAGCTGGCTAAACTGTGCATGACTTGAATCATGTCACATCTCATCACATTAATCGCTTTTACGTACATGGCAGCCTTAGAGGGAGCATGTTTAAGGAGCCTCTGCATGATAAATCTGTATAACCTGCAGGATTTGGGCTGTTGGATTTAGCAGCTTTGTTGGCTTCACTCTCTCATAGTGTTGTTGGTGGAGAATAGAGAGAGGGTGCTAATAAGTCCTGTGGGTATTGCCTTAATGCAGGTTGTCAGGTGGGGACTTTACCACGAGCAAGAGGAAGCGATCAATACTCTAAGTCTACCATTGACAGAGATGGCTTTGTTCACCGGGGATAGTGTTCTCGCTTTCTCACACTCCAAAACGTAAAATGGGAAAGCAAGAATTACCATTCTGGCTGTCTGAGTTGCATGTAATACATTTCTTGGGGTCCTTTCACATTACTGCCCCGGGATTATTTTCCAAGAACTTTTGAGCTCAAAGACCAATTAATTTTGATCAGTGAGAATACAATTGTCATGCGCTTGGGAACCGTTCCTGAGACCACCTTTTCCAGCAGATACAGCGTACTCGATCGTGAATTGAATCAAATGTGGAAGCAGTTGTACCTGAGAACGGGAGTTGATCGCTGTTTAGACTTGATGTCATCGGTGGCGTTGGTCAGTGCTGAGTTCTTTCTCGCAATCTCATCCACTGACCTACAAATTCATAGCTGATACAGGAGGAAGTCACGTGAGAGCACTGCGCTTATCAATTTTCCAGAAATATCAAATTGACATCTTTGTTCTCTTCTTCTCTTGTGTTTAATGGCAGCTTAGACCAAGTAGGTGCATACTGCCACCTGCTGTATCGGAGGATGTAAAATACGCAAGCATGCCTGAGAATGGAGACCAAAGCGAAATCGTTCATAATGTGAAAACGCCCTTAGACTTTTTGTTTGACTGCAAGAAGAACGGATCATAACCATCTTCCTCTGATCAGCTAATATTAACACCTAAAATCAGTCCACCTAACATTATAAAAATTTCCTTCAAAATCTCCACCAATGGATTCCCCTTGTTCAATATTGCTGAGGATTTTTTTTTTTATCTATTTGGCTAACTTGCAAATGGTTGGTTAGTACAGTACATAGCTATATCAGTATGTAGATGTATCAAAAGCTGAACTTAGTTAGCTGTACTGTACGTACAGAAGTCGCCTGGGTTTCCAGTTCGATTCTGGCTTATAAATTTTTACTTATTATTATGATGTTAATAATTCGATTTTAATTTTCATGTTTTAAAACTGCTTTAAATGGAAAAATGTCAAGTTGCTGAAACACCAAACTAAAGAGCTGAAATAGATCAGATGTTAAAACGGATGTGACAAAAGTATAGAAAAAAGTATTGTTCGGGAGCCAGCATCGAAGGCAAGGTACTGGTATTGGTACCAGTATAGAAAATTCTTGTATAATCCCATGCTCTATTTATATTTATTACTTTAGCCAAACGCAAGGAGAGCTATGGAGGTCAGAAGGAGAAATTCTGATGAGCTTTAAACAGAATGCACAGTGACCAGTTTGTGGTCTTAGGATAGAGGTGAGAAGTCAGGAGTGGGTGGTACAAAGTCTGGCTGATGTTGTCCCTATATATCAAGTTGCATCAGCAAGCTGTAGCACAGAACGCGTTTGCTCATTGGGAATATGTCACGGAGAAGTTGGCATTTAATCAAAAATGCTCCTTGGATGATGAATGGAAGAAATGAAGACATCCAAAAGTATTTTCCATGTTACACCATCCTCACGGATCATCCTTTACATCGTTCAGTCTTATTTTCTTGTTCAGCAGCAATCAGAGCATCCCAGAGCTTTAACTGCCTGAGATTCCACTGCCTGCCTCCCAATTGTGTGTGTGTGTGTGTGTGTGTGTGTGTGTGTGTGTATAGTGAAGAGACAAGTTACAAAACTTTTAACGTGTGACTAAATGCCATCAAAAAGAACTCTAGCACAGAAGAAAACAGTAAAAGTAAACAGAGGAACAGTAAAAAATAACTCTTCCTGACAGCCTGCAAGAGGGAGAAAAAGCAAAGAGCACTTGAAAGAAATCCTTTAAAATCACTTTAAGAACCAAATCCACTGTAGCTTTTGTTGTAACTGTTTAAACGACGACTTTTAGCCAGATTAAGAGTTTATTCTTAGAGTGACGCAAAGCATATACACAAAATATGCTTTGCACTGCGAGCAGTATGTACGCCATTGGTCATCCCATGTGGCAAACCATTCTTAAAAAAAAAAAATTCTCACAAAAATAACTGCTGGCTGGTGGATTGATCTAGATAAGATCCAGACGTCCAAAGACTAAAGCCCTTAGGCCTGAAACATGGTTCGCGCAAATAGATGAACACAAATGCCTCGAGCTACGTAAGGCCCGTTACATGAATTGTTTTGTTCATGTGTCACCTGAGAAATGCTAACATGACACAATCGCGAGCTGTAGTCTCACCAAGAGCGCTATAAAACAGACCATTTTATAGCTGACCACTTCTTCGTAGGTTAACGTCTCTTTGGAAAAAGAGTTAGAACTGTAGTTGTTTTTGATGACATTTCGTCCAACTTCACAATGGGAAGCAGAACCAACCGAGGTAAAGGATGATCTGTGTATGGTGGTAAGTAAAAAAGAAAAATTGGGAATCTAATCATCCAAACATCAATTGGTGCTCATTTTGCATTGAATGCAGACACTTTTGGTGACATAATTCCACTTAACAAACGCTCTCTGTGCTACATTTGTACTGAGCGAGTGTGAATTTATATATGGAGTTGACATTGAACAGATGTACAGATGTGTGTGTGTGTGTGCTTTCTCCCGAACATCGTCTGGTAGGCATTTTGTTGATTGCTGTCGCAATGTCAGCAAGTATATTGCGGATGGTTGTCAGACGTTAGAAATAGAAGCCGGACGTGCCACTCTGAGGCTGACATGCTGCTCTGAGATAGACATCCGTGATACATACAGTATGTGTGCTGTCTACGTTGGGATTAAAAAAAAAAAAAAAAAAATGGGAGAATGCAAATTTCTATTACAGTCCAAGGTGCTAGTCCAAAGCGATAGCATGAAGTATTAGCGCATAACAAAACATAACCACTTTTCATCATTTCACATACTGTACATGAAAGAACTCATCATTAATAGTTAAGCATTAAAAGTAAACTGTTGTTAACTATCTATTCAGTCTCGTCACTTGTTCATTGGAGAGAACGTTCTATACTGTAAGTCCGAGTCGTATAACGTTGTTATATATGCTGCACAGTGTTGTCTACGGATGCTGCATGCTTTCTGATATTACTTAAAATAGTTTGGGTTGTGAGTAAGGAGTGAGACTTGGACAGAAATGTCCTCCAACAGAAGTCTTGCTTTGATGATGTTAGACTCTGGCATTGGACAGATGGTTGAAGTTAATGGGGTTAGCATGGCACCACCTGGCTGGGAGCTCCGTCTAGTCCTGAATAATGCATGTAGTTAGAGAAGCATATAAAATAGCCGAGCACCTTTATTATTGTCTGTTTTCTCCTTGATCTTGATAGTCTGCTGGGTTGAAAAAGAATCTGGAACATTTTGTTGCAGGGTGTTCTTTTAACATGAACCCACAGGTTTTGTTCTATTTTTTAGGGTTCATAGCTACAAAGTATGGGAAAAAAAAGTATTGTCTTTTTTTAAAGAAAGAATCTAGAGTCAACCGTAAAGTGAGTGTTATAAATGGTACAAGCAAATATACAGTACCATCCCTCATTTCTTCATATTTTTCCTCCAAAGAGGCAAACCTTTATTTTTTTTAATGTAGTTTTGAGGATCAGTTCACTAGACTTCCTCTTCATCATTTTCAGTCCAGTTGCTCTACCTGCCAGTTTCAGATGAATGCTTTAGGTTTTTTTTAAGCCACACAGTGACCTACAGTATGAAGCATTCAAGCATTAAAACATCTAACTTAAGGCAAGAACCAGTGAGAAACAGGTGTAGATGATGGCAGATTATGAGGCCAGTGATTGGTGATGCTGAATGCTGAGTGGTTGGAACAGACGAGAGGGGAAATGAGGTTGCTGCAGAGTTCACCTTTCATGCTGTGAGCAGTCAGATTGATTTGAACCCAAGATTGAGAATTAGTCCCATCCCAAGTAGGTACTCTGAGGTTTGTTTTTTTCATAACCGAAGGTCAGAAATATATTTTCAGTACAATGCTGGATTAGTGTACATAGAAATCATGAATAATCTTTTGAGCAAATAGAACATGGAGTTAGTGCTTAATAAATTGAGTCTCCTTATGCAGTCTTAACAACCCATTGTATTCCCACAACACTTCAACGCTATTCTTTAGCTCAAGGCCCAGCGAAGCGGCTCAGGAAAACCATGGTCACTTCATACAGAGGGAACAAATGCAAAAAATACACTCTGTTTATCTTGTTCTTGAACATATGATCTAATTTCTAAGCAAATTACAGTATATAACCAGTATGTAGTAATTGTGACTAGGTAATACAGAGCTGTTTTTAATTTTATACCTTCGTTTCATGTGACACGGTTTTAATATCAGACTGCGTCATCTTGACATATCTCATGAGAGCAATAATTCATTGCAAAAGAAGAAACGTGTCATATTCATTAAGGAAGAACTTACTAACACACTTCACTTTATGATTGAAATGCCGGTACAATAGCTTCTTCCTGTCTGAGTAAACTTTGACGAAAAAGCCTTAAACCGTGAAATGAAATATAGAGCAAAGAATATATTTTATGCCAAAGCATTTCTTATAGGATGCTCCGAGGTAAAACGTGGGTCCAGGAAAGGCGTAATAGACTTGACAAAGCACAGTGAACTCGTATTTCAGAACTGACCTCAGCAGAATATCTGAGCAGCTAACAAACCCCCTAAGCACTAGAATATTTTGTCTTGGTAAGACAACAGAAGAACAATCGAATGCTACCATCCCATTAGTCGTCTTGCACCATTGACCTTATGCATGTACAGGTCATGTCTGATGAGACACTTAGCAGACACGTGACTGCCATGATGTTAGTCACAATAGCAGACGGCAGACGTAACGTTAACTGACATCAGGCTACTATGTATTTTCATTGATAATTATGTTTAAGGTGTATTTCTGAGCCAAGTAAATAAAACAAAAACATTACCTGATGATTACACGATTATCTACCATATTACTTGATGATTTGTTACACAGATAAAATAATAATTCAGCTATTGATAGCTTCTGTTCTGCTGGTTATTTTGAAATTCAGTATTTTATGGTGGACTTTGTAACTTACAGCTATAACAGCTTCCACTCATCTTGGAAGACTGTCCAGACTGTCCAGAAACAGACTGTTTCTGTGGAAATGCATGCCTATTCATTTTGTAGAACATTTATGATGAATGTTGGTCATCCATTGGAGAAGGCCTGGCTCTGAATCTTCGTTTCAGCCCATCCCAAAGGTCCTTAATGGGGTTGAGGTCAGAGCACTAAGTTCTTCCACACCAATCTCATCAAACCATGTGCATCAAAACAGTCATTGTTGGAATAGAAGGCCTTCCATCCATCCAACCTGTTGCCACCAAGGTGGAAGGGTTGCATTGTCCAAAATGACTTGATATGCTAAAGCATTAAGACTCCTCTTCACTGGGGATAACGGGCCTGATTGAAACAACTGAATTCAATAATTAACAGGTTTGGTCGAATACTTGTCCATGTAGTGTATGTGGTTCCTTCTGGATTTGGTGGCCTTTGCTAGTCATAGTGATTGCGATAGCGTTAGCTCTTTAAATACTGTTGTAAATGAGATGATGCTGGGGCATACATATATGCTGTGCTTTACTCTTCATAGATGCTAAATGGAAAGCTAGTGCACTGTGTAGGGTGTACAATCACTTGTTCCACACACGTCTGGCGGAACTAACCAATCACGACTAATGGAGCTGCTAAAATATGCTAAAATAGCATAAAACCGAAAGCTAGTGCGCTGTGTAGGGTGTACGATCAACTGGTACTTGTTCCACACATCAAGTCGGAGAGGGTTTAGAGAGGGATTTAGGATTCAGCCTTATATTGGAACCTATTTAGCTGTGAATAAAACAACATGGATGGTTCAGCGACAATTCGGAACGATTTAGAAGTAATTACTAAGGAGACAAGCTGTTGTTTAAGATGCGATAGTGATTATGACCGATAGGTACAGTAGGTGGGTGATTCCTGTATAAATCGCAGAGATTCGAGTGTCTTCATGATGTACATAATCAATTTTTACATATAAATTGTTTTTAAAAGAATCACATTGTTTGTTTCATTTATTATAAGCTTTGTTGTATGGATTATGAAGTGGAACTTGATTATTAGTAGGCCACATTCACTTAACATATGTAGCCTGTACCTGTGAGACTCCTTTTTGTCAAGGAGAAAGTTCAAATGGGAAAAAGATAGGATACAAGACGATATATGAAATTTTCTGTGTAAAAAAAAAAAAAAAAATCAATGTGAGAAAAAAAGAGTTCAGTAGGAGCCACTGAGCAGACATGGTGCACAGGGAGTAGCAGTCATGCCTCGTCAATCAGGACTTGACAAACACTCCAGCTGTCACTGGGAGCTTGTGTATAGATGAAAAGCACCGAGGGAGAGCCAGTGGGACAGGCTATAGGTAGAACAGCTCGACTGTGTCCTCACACTCAATCACTCAGAAAAGTGGTAGCACAGATGATTATAGAAGTCACATCAACTGACAGTAACGCCATGAGGCCCGAATTCCCCAAAACCAAGCGAAATACGAAGGCGTGTAACCGAAATCCTGGGTAATGCATTTAAACGAGCTTAAATGAGTAATTATAAAGAAGTGTTTTTTTAGACATATAGTTTATATTAGAGGTCTAGAAAAGTCAGCAGGGGTGATATTCAGGCAGATAAGTTAAAAATACAAGACAAGTCAGTATTCACACTACCAAGTGACAAGTTGCTGAAGTTGCTTTTAAGTGGATGGGCTTTGTCAAACCTTTGCGTCAAGTGTTTCTGGGAAAAGCTCTCAATCCACTGCAGCTTTAACAAGGATAAAGCGCTTACTAAAGACTGAGAGCGATGTTAAAGAAACACCATAATTTTGGTCATGACCATTATTAGGCCAACTATTAGGATCTCTAATGAGCATCTGTAATAATACTGTATAAACTATTATAAAAGAATAAAAAATAATAATAAAATAAATTGACGAGGTCTTACCTCAATCTTGCCTCAAATTCTTTGTATTGCATTGAAAGATGACATCACATTACTGTATCAGGGCTATAAATTAAACATTGTTAATTTAACAATATGGCTTCATCAGCATATAAAATAGCACTTGATCCAGCACATCCTATTGTTTTAAATTTTATATATACAGTATTTTTTTTTTCTACTGTGTGTTGACAGTTAGGTTCATGTTGCACACAATACAATGAAACGAGATTTCATTTAAGGTCAGGAGATAATGTAAAGTAGGCTATTTTATTATAAACCAATAAATTAATGTCAAATATTTAATTTGTTCTTTAAATAGCTGTACAGTTAATTTATAACTTAAGATTAAGATATGCAGTTCATGCCAATTCATTTAATAGTGTCATTTTTGTGTGTTTAATACTGCCATTAAATTGACAAAATGTTTTTCTTTAATCATAGAATACAGTATGTACTGTATGTAGATTTTAAATCCTGTCCATATATTATTCAGACAACTGCAGCCAGAGGCTCTGCCTTTATCCCTTATGTAACAATTAAGCCTGCACCTTATGATTAAAACAAAGTATGATATTCAAATTATTATTTTGGGACCTCAGGCAAGTCTATAAGTCAGACTATAGTACAGACCTCCATTATTTCTGAAGGTAAGGATGGTCAGGTGTTCATCTTATTGATGGCTGTAATTAATAATATTACCAGGACTGATACTGTAGCTGGATCTTGAGGAGTCAGCAAGAAAAGCTAATTAAAGTCATTAGGAAAAAAGCTTAGTCTTATGATTTCAGTGTTTTAAAAAGGCAGCTGTAAGTTATAAACATAGACTGTAAAAAAAAAAAAAAAATGACCATGAGAAACCCCCTGTGAAGTCACCCTTAGGTTTTCTGATAAGCGGTTTTTGAAGCTCGAAGTCGTCGCGATCTTGGAAGAAGCTGACTCCATGATGGAGTTCAATTATTCATTTAATTAATTAATCCTGATTAATCCATAAATGGGCATAGCAGACTGATAGTGGTTCGACACCTGCAATTTAGCTACATTTTGGCTAATGTTTTGGCATAATGTGATATATCTATAATATCCATAAAATTTACTTATTGTAAATTTATGGATTTTATCATGGGGGTCTAGTTGAAGATATAATCTTTGAAATATAAACATTTCTATCAGTTTTGGATCTTACGCGTTCTTGCGCCTCCATGGTCCAGGTTCGATTCCCGCCACTGTGCACGTGGAGTTTGCATGTTCTCCCTGTGCTTGGTGGGTTTCCCCCGAGTACTCTGGTTTCCTCCCAAAAGACCAGTCCAAAGACCTGCAGATTAGGTAAATTATTGTTCCCAAATTGCCCATAGTGTGTGTATACTGTATATGTGTGCCCTGCGATGAATTGGCAACCCTGTCCAGGCTGTACCCCGCCTTGTGCCCTAAGTTTCCTGGGATAGGCTCCAAGCCCCCATGACCCTTGTACAGGATTAAACGGTATAGACGATGAGTAAGTGAGTATAAAACGTACCCTTTGCCAGATTCATATCCAGCTGTCTTTTATGTCACTTTGTGCACTAGTACAATATCACAAAGGTCCACATTTTTCAAAAGATAGGCTTTTAGAAAATAGTTAAGTCTAAATCTATAAAGCCATGCCCCGAAACATCCTGTGCAGCTGATTTAAACCTGCCTTTATGCCTGTTTAATGTGAAACCCCAGCGGGTTACATGTGTTGCTTGCTTAGGCTGAATGTCACGAAAATTTTCATGCACCTCATGTAAGTACTAATCACTCTCACTCATCGTCTATAATGCTTTATCCTGTATTCACCGTCGCAGGGAGCCTGGAGCCTGTCCCAGGAGGCGGGGTACACCCTGGACAGGGCTTCAATCCATCACAGGGCACTCACACACACTCAGCCACTCATTCACACACTATGCCAATTTGGGAATGCCAATTAGCCTAATCTGCAGGTGAAAGTGAAACTTTAAATGTTCACAGGAGCCCAGTGGACGGTGTTATTCTTAAATATGAGACGTTTGAAGCCCTTAGAACTCTTCCTAGAGTTGTCTGAAAAACTTCAGTAGCTGGGGTAAAATTGCATTGGTCAAGAAGGTGATGGAAAACATAATGGCCACTCTAAAATTGCTTCAGAAGTTCACTGCAAAGATGTAGAACCTGCCAAGAGGCAAATATCCGGGACGTTTAAGTGCTCCCTGATTGGTGGGTTGCTGCTTGCAGGAGTGTTTCAAAAGCATCTTTTGGCAAAAATAGACTAGGCAGGTATCTTTAGCAGACCAACAAGGACAGCCTTTCAAACCCAGTGCCTGCCTGTGCCAGTAATCCTGAGGGAAATACAACATTGACTAGAGTGGCAGTGATTAGCCGGAACTATCTTCTGATAGAACTTTGTTGAGAGCATGAGGAAAAAGATCAACTCCAAGTGTGAAGAAATCTGGTACTGCTCATCAAGTGGCTACTACCTGATGCTGAAGCATGGTGGTGGCGGCGGCGGTGGCATCATGCTATGAGGTGATTCTTAATGTCATGGATTAAAGGACTAATTAGAATTGAGGGGTAAGCAAATGAAAGAAAACCTGTGACCTAAGAGTAGGTTGAATTGAGTGCTAGGTTGGCAACTGTAAACCTCTAAATCTGCTTTGGTGGCCGAGTCAACACCGTATATTATATATACATATTTACTAGCTTATCGGTCTTGAGTCAACCCATGCATTCTGTTTATGCTCTGTTTGTTTTTATCCTCATGTTGCTTACTTTGTGAGATTCTGAAGCTCTGAAGAGACATTTGCAAATGCAAATGAATAATTGAACTCCACTGCCTAAAACATTTGTTGTATTTAATGTTTTATAATTAGAGGGGGGAAACGGTTTACGAGTCCATTATCTAAGCAATTAAGAGTCATTTTCTAAAACCTGAACACGCAGTGAGAAGTCACTGAGTTCTATTTAAATTGATTTATGGCTATTCCAATTATTAGTGTAGATTAAATTCTTAATGTGTGAAACCCATCACTAAATGTATATGCACACTTACACGTACATGGAATACATACATACAGTGATCAGCCATAACATCACAGTGTAGTTCCCTTTGTGCTGCTGGAGCTCAACGATGTAGCTCAAGAGCTGGTCCCAAGCTTGGATAGATTAGGATGGTTGTATTAAAAAGGGCATCCAGCAATCTGGTGTGGCAACATCCAAAATGGATGAGCAGCTAAAAGAGGAAAAAGAAAAAATGTCTCCATGGTTTTGAAATATTAATTTGAGTTTTTAAAACTTCTTATGCCTTCAAATAAAACTTTCAACTTTTCATCTGTTTTTTTCTCAATAAAACCCAGGAGTGTTGAACCCCAGATACATTTTTACCCTTTTTTTAAACAAATAATTAACTGTACCAAGCATTAATTGGATGCTCTAAGAGTTTCCGATCTTACTTTAATTATTCGCTCATTAGTGCACGTTATATCACCTGCTGGCCTTTAAAATATCATCATACTCAAGTGATTAAATGTCAAGCCCTTTTTAATTGAATGAACGTCACAGTTTTGGTGAAATTCTTTCATTTTGACCTATAAGATGTAGACATTTACATTGATGAAAAGATATTTCAAAGTATATTACAAAGAGCTCTGATCGCTCAGTTGCTTTATGTACAGTAGAATTCCATTTATTATTATGGCTAAGTGAAGACATTATTTAGGATAAATACTGTACTATGAATGAGTTAATATTTATTGCACGATAGCAAGCAGGAAAGTGACAAGTGAACTGAACTGCTTTTCTAAATCTATTCCGAAAGGTGAGTAAGGAATTAATAAAACCAAATTAGACACAAGATTTAAATGTAAGCTATATATACACAGTATAATATACATATTATGTAAGGATGCACGGTTTAATAAAAAATAAATAAAAAAAAAACTAATGCAGGTTAATGCACGTTTTCACTCATTAATATTCCTCTTTGTAATCCATGCATGATGGACTCATTAGTTGGTGACAGCAGTGCCACGGCCCTCTAATGCCCCCGTGTCTGTCAGTACAGCACCCAGGACATTGCACAGGCTGATTTATTTTCCTGTCAAACTTCTCTAACTGATGAGTTTTGTGAGGTGATTAAACCCATTCATGCTTAATTGTTTCCATGATGACTTTAATGCCTCAGAGGGTTTCTATCTCTGTGGGCCAAAAAGGTGATGATAAAGAATAATGGGTTTAAGATTTGTTCAGAAAAGCAGGTGCATCATCAGTTAGGGTTTAAAAAAGACCATCCCATGAGATGAATCACTGCCAGTAACACTTATTTTGTAAGGAATATAAGTGCATGGGAATATTTCAGAGCGTCTAGACATTGATTTAGACCTGAACGAACCATTTAACATACACATGACATTTTTTTAGGGAAGCCTTATTTCTACATTCTTGAAAAATTAATCCACGATAAACCAAATCAGATTTTCTTTTCCAGCTTTAATGTTCTGGAAATGTTTTGTGGAGAGTAGCAATGGGGACTGAAAGGAAAACCTAATGATAATCTGGTGGCATTAGTGTGCACACCCTACCCAGCAGGAATCCTAATGTTGGATGACCGTTTGGTTGAATGACCGTTCCAATGACGTCCACTGTCTGGATAATGTTGTTTTGGAAAGTTAGAATGACTTTGAAAAGTCATTTGAGAATGAACACAACATTTCAAATGCAACCTCAAAACAACCTCTATTTTGAGCAGCAGTGCCTATGAACATCCATTCGCACAACGTCCTACCTCATCCATTGTCTCTTGATGGTTTCATGGTTTCTCTCAATGTTTAGAATTAGAATTCCAAGTTGTAGTCTACTTTGATCTTTCATTTCTTTAGGAAATATTACTGTAAGGTGCATCTCAGGTCGCAGATTACTGTACTGTAATGTGGTTGATCCAAATTGTATCATGTGTATCAAGTTTTCCCATTTATATGCATTTACTAGCCTTTAAAAGCATGTTTTTAAAAAGTTAGTTCGGGTTGTGATCATGCTGAAATGTGATGTTTTCTTCATTTTCAGTTGAAAAGTTTTTTGTCATGATTCGGAACTATCCATGATACCTGAAGAAAAGCTGCCTAACAGCATGATGTTGCCACCACGTTACTTTACTTTCTCATCATTTTCCGACATAGTTCGGCGTGACTTAGGTGGACTTGGACACCCATAACCCAGACATGTGTTGAATATTTGAGATTGTTGGTGGGCCTGACAGCGGTGGGCCTGACAGGGCCAGAAAGCTGGGCTGACTGAATCGGGAGGCGGAATTGTGGAGGAGAGAGCCGCGTTGTCCACGGTCCACGGAGATGGGGTTCTCCATAACTCTCAGAATCTAAGAGGAATCTGGCGAAAGACACGAGGTTACTGCTATTAGGTTTAAACACCACACTCACCGAACTAGCATCCTGGCCTCTTTTTATAGTGCCGTTTCCACAATGAGTGGAAATATGAAACCAGCCGTGTAGGATTATGGCGCCCTGCCCCCGTTTCCTGTAGCTGGTTGCTGGCTGTGAACTTGAACTCCGCTTGGGGTGTGGGAGGAGCTGTGCCGTGAACGCAGTGTGTGTGTGGCCCGCCTTGACATATGGTCGTCTCACAGTGTTGGAATGGTTTGCAAGTAAATATGGAAAGAAGCGCCTACATTTAGAGGCGGTTTGTGAGAAATGCCAGATGACCCAACAAAGACCTTTTCCTGCAGCTTTTTGCACACACACAAAAAACTGTAGAACTTTTAAAGGCAGGATTCTATGAAGGTTTTTAACTATATTTTGCTCGTTATGTCGTTGTCTGTAAACGAGAATACAGAAGAAAAGAAAAATTTTGGAAATTCAGGAGTCAGAATTATGTCATTTCCAACCTGTGCGTGATGAACAGATGAAGTAGGAAACTGGATGCATGATGTCACCCATTACTCTGTTGTGCATGTCTCATCAGACCACATGACCTTTTTTCATTGTTCCAAATTTCAATCTTTATGTTCATTTAATATAACAAATTTAAGCAAGTATTTTTGTTTTTACTGTTGATTTTAGGTTTTTTATTATTATTATAATTTTTTACCGTGCGACTTCATTAATGATTTTTTTTCTGCTTCTACATTGTTGTGCAGTCTTCTATGGTTCAGCACTATCCTTCCAGGTTTTCATAATGTTTTAAAGGGTTTCTTAACCCAGTTCCAGCTATTTGAAATTTCCTTAGTTGTTTTCTTTGCTTGATGCAGCCGAATAATTTGACCCTTCTGAAATGTTGAAGTTGACTTCCTAGTTGTGGTGGCATTTCATGTCATGGAAGCCATGAAAGACGGAGTTGTGCCATCTGTAGCAAATATTGCCAATGTTATGTAAAAGATATTTTTAAAATATCCTTTATTTAAAAGAACCAGTGTGTTTTTGCACTACTTGCTATAGATCATGTTGATAACCCAAGTGTCTCAGATACTCTGTCCATGTGTGTTCTATCATTAAACAAGTGCTTCTGAAAAAATATGTGCAAATTTCACCGTAGTCGGCAGGAAGTTTAAATTCAACGCCTCCAACTAAAGGAGTTGCATAATGACCATCAGATCCAAGTGAGGGAGTTGGAGGAGATATTCTCTTGGCAGTTTGTTTTATGTAAACACATCCCTATATTTCCTTTAAGTGTTATGAAGCGCAGATAAGGCGAGAGAACTTTTTTCTATCTTTTATAACGTCTCAGAGAATGGCCTTTAAATGAAGCTGTGTTCAACTCCAGTAAAAGATGTACGTTAGAAGCTTGTTAATGCTAGAAGTCCTAAGGAGTGTTGTGCAGTGTTTCTAGTTCTTTTCAAGCAATAGCAGCTCATGCATTCTCAAAAATCACTATAAGTCCATAGGTGTTGTCATAGTCTAACATATGTAACAATCTTGATACACCTACAGTAAGATAGAGTTTTATCAGAATATAAATATTTATTATACAACTCATTTCTTACATAGTTACATAGGATGGCACGGTGGTGTAGTGGTTAGCACTGTCACTTTGCACCTCCAGGGTCCAGGTTCGATTCTCAGCCAGGCTCGATTCCTGCCTCTGCGTGCATGGAGTTTGCATGTTCTCCCTGTGTTTGGTGGGTTTCCTCCAGATACTCTGGGTTCCTCCCACAGTCCAAAGACCTGCAGATTGGGCTAATCAGTGTTCCAAACTTGCCTGTAGTTTGTGAATGATTGTGTGTGTATGTGTGTGTGCCCTGCGATGGATTGGCATCCTGTAAAAGGGGTACCACGCCTCATCTTCTGGGATAGGCTCCATGCCCCCGCGACTCTGAATACAGGACTATGCGGTAAAGAATATGAATAAGTGAGAAGTTAAATATATAATACCAAGTTAATGTTGATCAGGGATTGATTATTGAGAATAATACCAATAATCAGTAAATTGTTGTTGGAAACAGTAGTGATCACGGATTAGTTGTTGGTATTAATGGTGATCAGGGATTGTTGTTGGGAAAAGTGGGGACCAGTATTTTTTTGCTGGGAAAAATAGTGTTCAGGGATTGGACGTTGGGATTGGATATTGATTGTGATCAATATTTCATTTTTGGCAATAATGGTGATTATTTTGTTGGGAACAATAGTGGTCAGGGATTGGTTGTTGGTACCAATGGCGATCAGTAATTTGATTTTGGGAAGAATTGTCAGTGATTGATTGATTATTGGGAGCAATGGTCATGAGTATTTTTTGGTGGGAATATAAGGGATCGGTAGTTGTTGGCAACAATAGTGATCAGGAATTTGTTGTTGGTAATTCATTGGGATTCCAGGAATTGGTTGGAAATGTTAAATTGCTGGATCTGGATCGAGATTCTAGTCCATGACTTCCCAGTTGACAACCCAATGTCCTACATGTTTCTAATTCATTTTGTGCTGCAAAGGCCTGTGTTTCTGCCATGTGGGATTTATTTGGCTGCCCTGTGTTTTTCTGGGGGAAAAAAAGACCTCATCAACCAACAAATTACAGACTTCTGTTCAGGTGATAGACAGCTTGAACAAAGTCAGAGAACAAAGACCTGTATGACAAATAGTACAGCAGTTACAAAATCAGATAATCAATAATGAGAAGAAATAAAAATGACAAAAGCAAATAAAAGGTTATTGGTTAATATTTTTATTAAGATTTGCAGTATCAACATTTTCTTTTCTTTTGTGTAGGTAAAGGATTCATTGGCTGCTGAATTATGTGGACTTTGTGTTTCTCAGAGTGGTTGTTATTAGTATTTAGAAATTGGAATGTTTTTAAGATTCATATTGAATTCTATTATTGTAAACTAAAGGTGAATTTATCATATTTTAGAATTTATGCAAAAACGGAATCAAGGTCTCTGCTAGGGCTGGGTATTGTTTAAAAAATTAATTCTAAAATTACTACTGGTACTGAGCTTGGAGTTTGCATGTTCTCCCAGTGCTTAATGGGTTTCTTCCGGGTTGTCCGGATTCCTTTCATGGTCCAAAAACATGCAGCAGTGTGACCATGAGTGGTCAATGTTGACACGGTCATAAAAATGGGAATAAATACAATGGGTCACCATTGGCCTCCCTAGTTGGACTACAGAGGCTCCTACAGTACATGGATGGATGGATGGTAGGAGTGTGTAAGTGTAGATGAATGTGTGAGTTTCGAGACCAAATCTCTCTTCGAGTTTGGAGAAAAAGGCCAATCTGAGGCTTTTTAAAACGCACGGCTTTGGATGTAATGGCGAAAAATGGAAGTGTGTGTTTCTGAATCCGGCACAGAATCGGTTCTGCCCGATCGCTGATTATGTCAGGCTGATCCGTCATGGCTGATCAAGCTGAAAAACAACCTATTTCTGTCACTGGCTCATCGACCCGCGCATCTCTCTTATAAATGTAATCAATTGATTTTTGAGTCAATGTGTCAATACATGATTCGGCACACAAAAGACTTGTGATTCATAATTGAATCGATTTTTTGCCCATCTCTAATATAAAATGGTAACGAGAAGGACTAGACTTGGTGAATGAGCTATCCCTATTCGATGCTGTTTGTGTCAAGGTTGACTTTTTTTGTTATGGTTTCGGCACAGATTTTGTGCCCTTTCTGACCAACCCTTTCTATTTCAATCCAGGCTTGGGACTGCCAGTTGTCATCTGCTGCCTTTTTTCTCAAGTTTTGAAGAATGAAAGTTGGTTATGTTAGAAGAAACGACCCAAACCTTATTTTTAAGAATGGTATGTCATGTATGATGTACAGTAATAAGGTACAGTAACATGAGCAAGTAGACTGGTTAAATGTACAGTAATGTCAGTGAGTGTGTTGATGAATTTCGTCCTCTTCTAACAAAATTTCCAGTGTAGCATGTTGCGTTTTTGTGTGTTCATGATTCAGAAAAGCATCGATCATTGGTTTAAAGTAATTAATCTAGCTAGTAATCGTTCTACCATCAGCCAGATCACACCTCGGACGATGCGTGTAGTTCAGGCAGTGGGATTCAGAACATTAACTACTACTTTAAAGTGCTTTATTGAAGTGCTTGTCAAGGGTGGACTATCCAATCCACACGCAGGTTTTTATATCAGACCCAACCTGTATTATTTTATCCAGGCCTGGGACCGGCTCTGCATCCAGTGGGGTTTGGGCATTGACTGGGAATTAAAGCCAGGTCTTATGCGTGGAAGGCGGGACACCTACCCCTGAGCCACGGATGCCCGTTATGATTTAACATACAAAAATGAAAACGTTTCTTCTGCAAATGTCAAGAGGAGATGGGGTTATTTTTATTCTCTGGAACATCATGGACATCTGGCAATCTGTTTGACCCGGACTCCTGGGCTTTTGATTCATCCACCCAGAGTCTATATGGGAACATCATCTTTGGGAACTCAAAATTTTAATTCAGTTTTAATCTATGCTTAATGACACAGAATGTGCATGATAATAAGTGCTTTATGTTTTGTTTATATAACAGATCCCAGACAGTATATTTTTGTACATTGAGTACAGGTGTGGACCGGTAAGAGTTATATTTCCTTATAATAACAGTTGTTGAGGTGGTTGAGAAGCTGCTTAGGGTCTCCCCGAGTGACAGTTCTCCCTAATTATCTATAGCTTAGTGGAGAACTGCTAGTTTAGGAAGTCGGCTGTTTATTTTTGGAGGGTGTGTTAATGGTCTTCATTTCCTCTGTGTTAAAGCCCATAGACAGATTTCTGACGGATTATATATCTGGATAAATCTATATACATCTTACCCGTCAGGCTGCCGAGAAGAAATGGTTCTGAGCCTGATATCCAACTGAATGACCTTTTAACCTTAGAACTGAAACTTTTCCAAAGTTTCCATATAACCTGCTCTTATAACCATTCTTACAGTATGTGCATTGCAATTGTACAGTAAAAACAACATGAATACACGACGTGCCGGTTCCATGCACTCGAGCCGGTGATCCAGTCTCTACTTTTACTTGCTATTGTGTGTGTATGTGAATGTATGTGGGTGCATGAATAAGATCTTCTGCGAATAAACTTTATAGCTTTTGTAGCTGTAGCAGGCTAATTACAAGTGTCTGCGTTCTACTATATACTTTATTACAATAGCAAAGTCTTTGAGCCTTCCTAAAAGTATATATTAACTCCACGGATATACAGTATAAAGTCAGCTTTTGAATACACCATCTACTCCAGTGTCACATTTAACTAAACTCTCAACACTTAGCACAGTGTTTCTCCCTGACAGTAACGTTTGAAGAGGTCCTACACGCTGTAAAATGTAAAACGTCTCATTAGCTAGACTTCGCACGTGTTGTATAAAATGAATGTGCAATTTCTGTAAGGTTTAAAAACCTGACAGCCTTCAGTAAAACTGCGTAGAAGCTACACATTCAGACCACAGACAGGGAAACACGGATAGGGATTGGCAGCGCCGAGAAGCAATAGTCGTGTAACCTAGAGAAGGTGGTGTATTGGCCAGGGCTTTGGCATGCAAACAGGGACTCAGCGGTTGGCCAGAGGTTGGGAACATTTCTGTGGCGTCGCTTTCTGTAGGGCACACAAAGCACGGCATGAATGCAGCATGGAGAACCTTCGAGTCGGTTCGGATTCCTTTCACATCTTGCCGGCGTGTCAGTGAGCGATCATAATGTGCTGCCCGCTGAACCGAGTTTCCTAACCCAGCCCTGCAAGCCCACACTGTCTGGCTGTCCGGCACAAAGGGCATGCGGAAGGGGGCTGTTCTTTCAATAACACGACTCAGTGTGGCGGCCCAAAGTATTGAAACAAAAGTAGAGTGTATTGTTTCAAAGGCATTCTCATTTAATAAAGACAAGATATTGAGAATTGTTTATTTCATGTGATGAACTTGCTATACAATAAATAATATTTAGTACGAATTCTTTTATATTCTTCAAAACCTGCCAAATCTGGTTGGGCCATAGAGTTAAAAAAAAAAAAAAAAAAAAAAAAGACATTTGCTGTCCTCTGGTGTCACTTGCTCAATGAATTTCATGTACACAAGACATGTACACAGTTTTTTTTTTTTTTGACTGTTCCTGCCTTCTTCACCACTGTCCAAAAGTTTTCTGTTGAGTTGAGGTCTGGAGACGACCCAGGTCATGGCTTCAGAAGCTAAATATATATCATTGTAATATTTTTCACTAGTTTTAACTAGCACAAGCATATAGACTAGAACTAATTAGTGTAATCACCTGTTCTGTGCACAGGGAGAACATTAATACACAGCATATGTTGCCTGAATACTTTTGGTCACCACGATAGGTTTAGGATTGTAGACCTGCCGTCACAGGCTGCTTTTTTTTTTGTTTGTCAAAATACGAATCTATGGCCTCCGAGTGGCGCAGTGGTAAAGTGCTCGCCCTTTCATCCGGAGATCGGGAGTTCGATTCCCGGGTGATGCTGTAACCTCTCGCAGCTGGAGGTCTAGAGAGAGCTGATTGGTTGAGCGGATGAGAGGTACTTTGTGCTCCCACATTAATCACGCCTCTATAGCCAATGTGAGCTCACGCAAGCGGAAGGTGTGGATAACGCTGTCCTCCGAGTGTGTTATGCCGCCCCCAAGCGAGCAGTTCGAAAGGATTCGGTCGGCTGGCGTCACTGGGTTCGGAGGAAACACGTGATAGTCTTCGGCCCTCCCGACTGAGCGGTAGTAGTAGCCTTAAAGTGGAGCCCCCTAGTGACGGGGAGGAATTGGATACGACTAAATTAGGGAGAAAATCGGGTAGAAACCCCCCCCCCCAAAAAAAAAACAAAAAAACAAAACTAATCTATAATGACTTACAATTGCGTTTTGAACCCTGAAAGACATGCTGATCACTTACTACTTTTAATGTTAAAACACAAACAGACTTTTAATGGTAATGATTAGAAAATTCGTAGACTACAGTATGTTCAGCAGAGGTGGGTAGAGTAGGCAAAAATTTACTCAAGCAAGAGTAGCTGTACTTAAAAATAATATTAATATATATTAATATATATATAATATATATTAGGGATGCACCGATACCGATACCGGTATCGGGTATCGGCCTCGATACCACATTTTCTAAAGTACTCGTACTCGTTA
>JAQMYG010000013.1:9728649-9740446 GCA_030014215.1 Clariallabes teugelsi
GATTGTGTAAAGCTGCTTTGAGGCAATGACAATTGCTAAAAGCGCTATACAAATAAAATTGAATTGAATTGAAAAAGGATATCCACAGAAGAACAAGCAAAGAGGGAAAAAAATAAAGCGGAATAATCATTCCAGAAAAGGGGTGTCGAGCAGGATCCATGTGGGTGCAGGTTTTTATTCCAACAAAAGCAGAAAGCTACACCTGCTTAATTAGGCTGTCAGTAGACTATCAGGTGTGGCTTCTGCGTGGTTGAAATGAAAACCTGCACCCACATGGGCCTTTCTGGATCCAATTTGACACCCCTGATCTAAAAAAAATATGAAATTGTGTTTGGAGATATCCAAACGCTTCGGCACCAGGTATACAGTACACAAAAAACAAAACAAAACAGAAAGATCTGATAAGACGGTGAGGGCAACAGAAGTTTAAATATATCCAGGAGTGCGGATAATTTTTGACTCGGGGATCAGTCACCACAGCCTCTTTTTCTCTATAGCCCTCTTCAGAACAGCACGATTTTGTACCTGTCGCTCAAATGCAAATGAGCCATCTCTCACCTCGTATTCCACGAAGAGTGCCGAGACACAACATTTAGAATTTTAATGTACTTCAGACATATGATTTCAAACATAAACATAAAAACATAAATATGGACATTTTCATTGCTGCCAGGTTTACCACAGCCTGTTGGCACTGAACCATATTTTAGGACAAGGTTGGTGAACAGTTCAGCGTTGAACTGCCCCAGATTGATGGTTGGATGCAGAATGGCTGGAACACACCAGCGGGTTTTTGCTGACCGTAGCTGGGTCTTCTCCATTAAAAATAAAAATCAAGTTAATCCATGCAGCTTTTATGTGCTCTGAGCCAGGAAGTTAATGTAATGCTTTATGCTGGTTTTGGAGCCAACGACATAGCGGCTCCTGTGCCTGCAGTACAGTACCTCTTGCCTTGAACGCTGTGGTGCTTCTGCTATGGCGTTAAAACAATATGGTGGATCTTTGAAAGTGTTTAAAAACTCACTATATTGTTTATCTGATAGGCGCCCAAAATATACTTGGACAAGCACTGAAAAAGTGAAATTTATATCCCCTTTAAGCAAAAATTAAAACAGGATGTCCTTATGTTACCTTTTTGTTGAACAAATTCATTCTTGAGGGTACAAGGATCCTTTGTCCGACTGGAAAACAATGATGCAAATCCCTAACCACAGACCTGCCGTCTTCATCAACTAGAATTTCCCCTGTGTTGATTATGCTGAGTAATTTTATTGTTTCTGGTTAAAAAAAAAAAAAAAAAAAATCCAAATATGCATGTGGTGCATGGGAAATTATATACTGTTTGAAGACAGTTCATCAAAGCTTTCCGCGAGCGCCCACAGATGTTGTCGAGTCATTTTTTTTTTTTAAGATAAAAAAACTTGCCTGAAAAATCAAGGTCACTTCTGTTCTAGGAAAAGCAAGAGCTGATTGCCTAGCGCATTCTTTGCCGTCATGTCTTGCCAGAAGCCGTTCAGATGCGTCCGTCATTAAAAAAAAAAAAAACGTCTCTACTAAACCTTAAGCAAAAGATTCCAAGTATTCCGCTTGTTATTTTTGCACTTCACTCTCAGGCTGTTATGTAACCCGACAGTGAAAGACTTGTTCCATGAGCCTGTTCAAGTACTCCGAGGATTTCCATCTACCTCACTACCACACGCTCGCTTTGTAAAGGATGGAATGCAAGGCCAAAAGTTTACACACACCTTGGATGAAGATATTCAAGCTCAGCTTTTCACACGTTTTACATTAGACGTTGATGGAGGTCCACTTTGTAGACATCGTCATTTTAAAAGAGTCGATTTAGCTCGGTACTGTATATGAGGTCAAACGTTCACAGAAACGTATGTAAAAACGTTGCCGTGAGTAGGAGTTAATTGCCATCATGGTCATGGTGGTGTAGTGGTTAGTGGTTAGTCGCCTTGCTCCTCCAGGGTTCAGGTTCGATTCTTGGCCAGGTTCGATTCCCGCCTCTGTGTGCATGAAGTTTGCATGTTCTCCCCGTGCTTGGTGGGTTTCCTCCAGGTACTCTGGTTTCCTCCCACAGTCCAAAGACGTGCAGATTAGGCTAATTGGTGTTCTCAAGTTGCCCGTGAATGAGTGTGTGAGCGACTTTGTGTGTGCCCTTTAATGGATTGATGGACGCCTCATGCCCTAAGTCTCCTGGAATAGGCTCCAGGCCCCCCGCGACCCTGAACACAGGATAAAGTGTTATAGACGATGAGTGAGTGAGTTCGTCTGGAGTGGAGTTGTAGCTGTAAAAGGGCCTCCTTTAAAATGATTCTTATCGTTTAAGCAATTTAGCGAAGACCTTGGGGGAAAAAAAGCCCCAGGCACAGTCTCAGTGTGCATCAGTATTCTTTAAATGGTTTTTAGGATAAGAATAATGGCTAAAAACCATGAGATTTCAAGCTGGTTTTTAATTAATGAAGACAATTGAAAAAAGCAACAATTATGGGAACAAATCAACCAAGATGTAAGACGAATTAAGACATGACGTTGTGGAAAAGTTTGCTGCTAAACCCTAAATGTTCCCACGTTTCCATCGAGAATGTATGATTTTCCTATAACTGCAAGTGTTTTATTCTTTATACGTGACAATTTTTAACAGCTAACGTTTTTTCCCCCTTAAATAGCGAATGCCTCCTGACTCTAATCAGTAATGCTTGCTATGTTATTAATCAGCACAGCATACTATACAAATTAGATCCTTCTATGATTTTCATTATACTCCTTTTATACAACAGTCGTTCCTTTTATATTATCAGCCTCCCTTTCCCTTTCTGAAGCTAACGCAGCAGTACAGGCAAACACAAAGTCCCCTGTCCTCAAGTCTTTGTTATGCCTTTGTAATGCCTCCAAGCATTGTCACTGACTGAAGTCATCTTTCTTAAATATCAAATGAACATGTCCTCAAGAAAAGCTTTACCAGAGCAACGTTATGAAGAACGCCTTGAGAATCAATTCCTATCGTCAGGCTTAAATTATGCAATGAAGTCTGCCATACACGCACTGTGAGGTGTTACTAAAAACAACATTAATGCATTAAATCTTTATCTTCTTTCCCGCTTATCCTGTACAGGGTTGCGGAGGGGGCAGGAGACTTGGGGCATGAGACGGGGTACACCCTGGACAGAGTGCCAGTCCATCACTGGGTGTGCACACTCACAATACGAGCAATTTAGGAACACCAATTCTTTGTACTGTAGGAGGAAACCGGAGTACCCTGAGGAAACCCACCAAACATGGGGAGAGCATGGCACTTCCACTATCCCACAGCGCCTACCTTATTAAATCTAGCATATTATAATAAACCATTAATAATTTAAGACTATGTGTTACAGAACAGAAAAGGTATAGAAAATGGATCAAATATGTTGAGATATGAATAAGTATTACTGATATGTACATATGGGGGCAAGGAAAGTGGTGTAGCACTGTTTAGCCTTGCAAAAGGTTGTTGGTCAAACTAGTGTACGCCAACAAGGTAAAACCTAACAACCATAAATGTTAGGCTTGTCAGTGGACAAAGAAAAACAAAGGGTTAATTTTCACATTTTTACACTCTTTATGAAAATTATTTTTGAAAATAATGTTCTAGAGAAGGCCGCACGGTGGAAAAGTGGTTAAGCAATGTGACCTCGTATCTCTATGGTTGAAGGTTCGAGTCCTGCCGTTCTTGTTGGGTTTCCTTTGGGTACTTTTGTTTCCTCTAATAGTCCAAAAACCAAAGTTTTACCAAATGCCAAAAGCATTCCTATTTGCCCGTAATGTGTGTGTGTGTGCACGCGTGTTTGTGCCCTGTGATTTCTACCCCCTGCAGGATGTATTCCACCTAGTGCCCCAAATCCCCAGGGATAGGCTTTTAGAATTCTCTCAGAGAGCTCCTATCTTAGCTTAAAAAGTCCTACCTCGGAGTCCCAGACTAAAAGTGATTTAGGAAACTTCTCAGAGCAACTCTGAGTAAGGAAAGTACTGTACAAAAACCTGTATCTTGGTGAGGAGAAAATGGCTCAGCTTTTACCAATTTACATGATTGTAGGACAGTCTATTTAAGTTGCACTTTTGGATGGTATGTAGCCAACAATCGAAGAGATACAGTATGGAAGAAAGTAAAACAACAAGAAAACCAAATTGGACAGAAGAGTAGTGTTTACTTTTAGCTTTACGTTTCGAGAATATTTCTCTTTCCTCTGCTATAGAAACTTTTCAGCGTCTTAAAAGTCTCTACTCTTCACAATTTTTTTTACCTTAGGAGCTGTTTTTAGGGCCGAGATGTTTCGTGAATCATTTTTATCTTTACTAAGATTTAATCCTAAATTTAAGTGGAAATTCATGATCATAATGTCATAATTGTAAGAATTAATTTTGAATTCCGTCACTAGGAGCAACTTTTAGGCTCAAAAAGTTTTGTGAATACGGGCCCCGGTCTCACGTGATCCTGTACTGGATAACCGATATAGAGAATAGGTCAGAGGAATAGAGAATGTTTTGAGCCCATCCTTGCTGCATTGGAATTATTTTATTTCAGTATGATATAATTATAAATGTACGAGTGCAAGAAGTTCCAAATCCAGCTACTTTTAGTACATTCACGAAAGGTTTTGGTTCAGGTAGTAGACTGGAGGAAGAGACATTCGTACAGCTCACCAGACACACGGCTTTTCATCACTCATGTTCAGCCTCAAAACAATTTGGTATTTACGTACTTGGCTCTTTTCCCTTCCTTACTCATAGCCTTTCGAAGAAGTGCCTCGGCCTTATCGCACCGCCGCAGCTGTCGAGTCGCGCAGATCCATGACCCATTGCTCGATAATTTCAAAAGCTCTTCTTAAAACCAGCAAAGTAACTCCGGGCGTAGAGGCTTCAGATGGAAACGCAGCAGTCTAATTGCACCTATTATATCCAAGCATTTTTCATAATTACCTTCCACCACTGAACGTGTTGTTAAATGGAACGAAAGCAGGACGATAGAGCATACCGTAGTGTGTGGATGGATCTGGTATCCAAATATCCATCCCAGTTCATGATTCAGCTTGTGTCATTTCTCTTCTGTGTTTTTTTTTTTTTTTTTTTTTGCATTATGATGTGTGTGTAGAGGCACAGCTCATTCTGCATCTGCAGATCTTTCCTTCTGCTTTTTTAATTGATCACCAGTTTCTTATTCACATAAATTATGACGTGCGTTCAAGTCAAACCCTAAAACCATCAACCAAGAAGGTCGTACATCCGTGAATGACAATCCCGGTCGAGGTGGCTTGCGGCCCACTGAAGTGATTCCCATCAACCTAATGCAAGTGAAAGGCCTAATCCTTGAAATTTAATGGATAACGTGCCACCAAATTGCAGAAGAGACACATCTGTCTGTGGGATCTGTACACACAATCATTCACCAACATTACAGGAACTCAGCTAGAAGTTAATGCCACATATATCTCTCGTGTTTGATTTCTAGTTGTTTTGGCTGTTAAAGGAGTTCCTGGGAGGCCAGCGTTTCTGACGCAAAGCAGGCAGTCCAATCATTGCTTTTTGCGTCGTGAGAAAACGTTCTACCTTGATGATATCAAAGCACTAGAGAAACTCTGGGACAAGTGCGTTGGCATAGCATAGAAGGGTTTTTTTTTTTTACTCTCATATTTTCTTTTATTCTGAAATCAAAAGTCTTGGTTTGACTTGAACACCCTTCATTGAAATGTGCTCTCTCTCTCTGTCTTTTTCTGATCCATTGCACCCCATTGTTTCAGAAGGGTCAAATTACTGGTGTGCCCCAACTGAAAAACAGTTATGAACTGTCCAACATGGTGCAGAACCATCAACTTCCCAAGAAATATGATTGGAAAAAAAATCCTGAATGATGGCGATCACTGGAGAAGTTGCATGAGGGGAAAAAAGTGACAGTAAAAATCAGGTTTTAAGATTTCATGAGTTGGTTCGACTCTCCCGCCATCGATATAAAATCTCCGGCCAAGTGTTATTGCAAACCTTGAGGGACATGATTGTTTTGATGTTGCATCAGACTGTCGCATGCAATCAAAGCTACAGGCGATCCAATGGAATATTAGTGTGCAATTTTTTTTTTTTTTGCCCATGCAGTGTTTACATTAGGTCAATTCATTCCGTTTGTATAAGCTCATTCATTCATTCTGGCACATAATCCTGAGCACTATAATAAAAACCCCTGTATGAGGCTCATTACAGTTCCCTGGTCTGAATACTGATCTGAAAAAGCAACAAGAACAACGACGTAGCAGCTTGTAAGAGCAGCGGGGAGCATTACAGAGAAAACAGCTCCCCTCATTATACTATTTGTTTGCTGCAGTTAAGCAAATGGTCACAAATAAGTGTTTCTAAAAGACGTGCAGCCAGGAACACAAAATCTGTTTCTCAGTCCCTTATGGACTGCTAATGGTGAGGAGCATATTTCTGACATAAAGCTTCTCGTCTGTTCAATGTAGCACCTTTTAGTTTAGCGTGCGCACGTTTGTAGAGGGAAGTTCTGTGTCTTAATATGAGAATAAAAAAAATACCCAGGAATCCCAGCACATCTGTACAGGAAGTCAGACGTTTCTAATTTTGAAAACGCTACATCAGGGGTACCAAAACTTTTGCTCAAGTGGACATAAATGACCTCAACCCTTGATTACATTCCTTATTTGATTCTAGATTCATACGTTAGCATAAATGATTATAACTTTTTCAATATTTGATCACGTATCTTGTTATTATCACTTGACATCTACAAACGCAGCAGAAATTTCTGCTTGTCAAAATGTCGTGTTAACATCACTTCGGGGATGTCACCGACGACGGGACAACGTCCAACCAAACTAATATCAAAATGAAGACCTGAGTAGGATTTAAACTGCGGTCGCTCCCAAGTGGGAACCACTTGGGAACATACTGCACTGCACTTCCCACAAAGACCATATTACAGTACAGTCATGTGGGTACCTCTCAGTAATATTTCTGAAAGAATATAATAAAAAAAAAAGAGGAAATATTACAAGACTATGAAACACACACGCTGTGTGTGGGAAGCTGTTGTATCCGCTCCAATCGGAACCCTGGAAACTTAAGGGACCGTGGACATGGCTGGATGTTGTGTGAATGGATGTTAATCTGCATAAGAGCTCAAAATTATATTGTTTTGAGGTTTTATTTGGCTCATTCACTCAATTTTATCAAAGCCTAGCATTCTAAAACAACATTGTCTCAATTTGGACAGTCATTAAATCGAGACGTCTCACGATTACAAGGGGCGTCCCAGGAATTACAAGTCATACCAGGATTTGTGATGAAACCAGTTCTTCTAAAAGATTGACATTACGAAAAAAAGAATAAGATTGAGACTCACAACATTTGAATGGTGCAAAGGTTTTAAAGAAGGCTGCTTGTCCGTGAACGATGATCCAGCCGAGGCGGCTCGGAGCCCACTGGAGTTATTTCTGTGAACGATGAGCGAGTGGAACGTCTGATCCTCGAAAATCAATAAATAACAAGATAAGTCTCCAACTTGCAGAAGAGACACATTCTTCCTGTGGGAACTGTAGACAATCAACACCACTTGCACGTTACAGGAACTTGGCTGTAGTGTTAATTCCGTCAACGAAAATAATGACGGAGACTATTCATTGACGACCTTTTTTCCTGTGACTAAGACGAGACGATGACGAGACATCACGGATAACGATGTACAGTGACTAAATCAGTATGCAATATTGTTGACGAGAAAAAAGACGAGATTAAAATGTGGTTTAAAATGTGGTTTTTATTTCCGTCAACGTACAGTATAATTTCCGTCACAATCCGCTGCGATACGGTGTTCAGTCATTATGGCACGAGCAGCGGTGGTTCCCGGGTCACGGCGCGCGGCATATCGGGAGTAGTTTGCGTGCGCAGTGACGGGATGTTACAAACTTGGTCATCTTTAACTCTTACTCGGGCAAAATAGAAGAGACGATGTTTGGGCCCATTTGCTTTATATTTACCCGGAAAAAAAAAAACGTGAAAAATTTGGATGAAAAACTAAAAAAGGATTTCGGCTAGACTAGACTGACTGTAGGGTTAATTAATAATAATCTTATGCTAAAATTAACGTTTTCATTGACTAAAACTAGACTAGAATACTTAAGGGTTCCTCTTACTAAAACTACACTAAAATGTCTAGACTTTTAGTCGACTAAAACTTGACTAAAACAAAAGTAGGATAAGAGTGACTAAATATGATAAAATCTAATCCCAAGACTAAGACTAAAATTGAAATAGCTGACAAAATTAACACTACTTGGAGTTATTCAAGCCATCTCCACATGTTTGGGCCGTTTAAGGAGTTCCTGGGAGGCCAGCGTTTCAAATGTAAAGCAGGCATTGCGATCATGGCTCAAGCGGTAGTGAAACACTGGGATAATGCATTACTATTATTCTGCATAATCAAAAGTCCCAGTTTGACTTGAATGCCCCACATACTGAATATTACAACAGCCATCAAATGTCAGGGTTCTTGCTGGGAACTTTTTTAAGTGCACACAAAGATGTATCTACTGTAGGTACTATGGGTAATAAAAGCATTGTCATAATTTTATGGCCATCGTTTCTCAACCGAGACAGAGTTACTGGATGTAGTGGAAGATCTAATGGCGGGAGATGGACAAGAAATCCAGCCATGATTATTTGTGTTATAGTTACATGATGACAGACAGCGTAGGTAACTTAAATCAGCCTTTACAGATGTGTCAGTAAGGAAAGTGGTGGGTGGTTGTGTGGCTTACGACATTTCTTAACAGCAAATAATATGAGCTCGAATGGCAAAAATCCATAAACATGCCCATAGCCCTGCTCACCCTGCATGCATTCCCGAGCTCGTTACTCGTACAGTGTCCATGTGCCTGCGGCCATTATGCAGAAGTATATTGTACCTCATTACAATTTTTACCAAGCAAGCAGAGGACAAGAGGTCTTGAAGAAAGAAGGCTAATATTATTCCGCTCACACCTGTTTGCAAAATGACTTTAGAGGTGGGTTTGAATCCTATACTGCTTGATGAATAACGTCTCAGCTGGAGCCTATGATTCTACTAAAGGCTTGACACGTTGTCGATTTTGTTCAGCCCTCTGATTAAGCATGCAAAGTCTAGTCTAAGCCTGTGGCTTATTGTTCCAGAAGAAACTGCTGTGGAATACCAGAAGCGTTCGCAATGTCCTCCAAGCAGTTTATTGTTAATGTAGCTTGTTCATGCTTGAGAACAAGCACTGAGGCTATTGCGAAACCATCTTCCGCTATAGAAGCCGTTATATTGCTTAGTCGTGTCCTGGTAGGCCTGTGAGAAAGCCGAGGCGAACCCAGACCTGAATTGAGATCCGAGCTTGTGTGTGTGCGTCTCTGCAAAGGTCTCGTCTACAATTAACCTCGTGTGACGCACGAGATCACAAAACAAACAGCAGAGAAGCCTGTGTATGGGTGAGCGAGCGTCGGCTGATGGACCGCACCGCCTGCTGTTTCATTAGAAGCGAAAGCAGGACCCGAGCCAAACTTCAAGCCATCCATCTCACACAGAGTGCACTATATTAAATACGGAGCAAACCATATCGCTCATGCGAACCCCTTTCTGTGGTTATTTATTAGGGCAGGGAATCACCAGGGACCACCTGATACGATATCATCACGATACCTGCAGTAGGTGCGCGACTGGATTCGTATTTACAATTTTAAAATGATCCAGATCAGATTTGTTTTATTGTTTTTTTTTTTTAGATATTGTCACAACTCAACTTATAGTGCTTCATCTACAGGATTGTAGAGGAATATCAGCATATTAGCACCTCAAATGCAAACACCCTTGAAATAAGGGTGAGTCAAAAATTATCCGCACTCCGGTTATTAGGGCCCAGGCACTATAGGGTGAGCAGGACCCTCTTGTTTTCCTAAGGATTTATTTATTTATTTTTTTCCCCCACCTTTTTGGACTTTTTGGGGTTCTTAACATGCTCAAAGACTCATTACCGGCTGGAATTTGCTGCCATTTGAAATTTTGCTGCATACAGTAGCTCATACACAATTACACATACAGTATGCGCACGAAACTTGGTACACATTTAGAGCTCATTGAGCTGAACAACTTTCACAATGCATGTCCTGGGCTCAACTCAACAGGAGGCCAGTTATTTTGGGTCGTTTGCCAAAAGTGAGCAAAAATGGATGCCTCACTTGTGATTTGTATAAAAGAAAAGCGGGGTACAGTGATTAACTTTTTGTGGTCTGAGGTGTACCTGGTGCCGTAACAACTTGCGGTCTCTTGAAGTTTCTCAACGAAATTGTTAATGGTGATGAGACATGGATTCATCAGCTGCAGAATTGATGCTTACAGTTTTCTGTGATTTTTAAGGGCCAGTATTGGAAAACTTTGCAGAGGACTGCTGTCCAAGGACATTGTGATGTTGCATGACAATCCAAGTCCGCACACTTCTGCCCACACTTCTGGCGTTCCCCCAGCATTAAAGCTGTCAAGTTCTATACATGCATATACACACTCGGAGACTGCAATAAACTCTTAAATCTGGCAATGCTTGTCTCCGTATCAGTTTCTCGTGCATGTTTAGAACGAGAAGCCGTGCCGTTTTAATGGCCCATAAAAACCTCGGTATAATTAGTTTTTAAATGGACAGACACGCTGTCCCGCTGCTGCGCTGACGCACGTGCAGCTCGGTAACCCGCAGCATAAACACGGCTCTGCTTGGGGTAGCCATGGGTGGTGTCAGTTTGCTAGATTTGCTTTGTTAATATAAAGAAATGTCCAGTTTTAATAAAATCTGTAGTGATTATATGAGTCAGTGTATATCATGAGTAACATCTGATCTGAATTATTCAAGCTATTAAAAAATAATTGCATAATTGCAGAGAGAAAAAGAAAATCTGTTGAGTTCAAATGGAGCACAAAAGCCTCAAGCCATCTGTTTTAGATTAACTGCATTTACATTCGACATATGCTTAGCTGCTTCTTGGCTTGTCTAGACAACAATCCAGTTTGCAAATATTTAAAGGAAAACCTGTTTGCCAACATTAAACTGATATAATACCCTCTTTCAAACTAAAGTAAATGCACTCATAATTATGAAGAGGGTTATTAGTTATATACAAAAGAGTTGATCTGGAGACCAACAGTTAGAAACCGATGAAGATGAAGGGGAGGGTCATTAGGTTGGATCTCTAAAATGTGAAATTACTAGGAATAACACATACAGGTGGCCCCCAACTTCCGAACGTCCGAGATACGAATTTCCGCAGATACGAATGAACTGTGGTATACAAATCGCAGAAGTAGCTGACGCGCATGGTACAAAAATAGACACTGCAGTGTCGGAAAATCCAAACTTAAAGTTAATTTTTACTCTATATTTTCTATTTGTAATTTTTATATGAACATTTTTGGGTTGTGGAATTAATTATTGGAGTTTCCATTATTTCTTATGGGGAAATTTTTAGGGGCATTTTTTATTTTTAGCCATCGGATGGCAGTATTTGAAAGGGGACAGATTTGATCAAGTGGATTGGTATGCTTTATATCGTTTTTGTGTCGAAGGCGTATAAAGCGCACATTGTCCGACTTACGCACAAATCTGACTTACGAACATGCTCCTGGAACAGAAATCATTCGTAAGTAGGGCACAAACCTGTACATAAACATATACAGTGGAACCTCGGATTACGAGCATAATTCGTTCCGGAAGTGGGCTCGTAGTCCAAAACACTCGTAAACCAAATT
>JAQMYG010000013.1:9773257-9783296 GCA_030014215.1 Clariallabes teugelsi
CTATAAAGTCTATTTATTTATTGTATTGTTTTGTATTGTACATTTATATACTGTATATTCAATCAAATTCAATATATTATGAAGTATATTGTTGAATATAAAATTATATACAGTACATTAAGATATACATTTGAATATATTTTAATATATTTCTCAATATATGAAAAGCGGCAACTCCTTATTTATTTTTCAATATACTGTATTGCAATAGATTAATACAATATAATTTTCAGTATATTGTGAATAGATTTTTGAATATAAATATCTTTTTTTTGTGTTAATTATCAGTTAGTGTAGCAATGAGAAATATTAACATTATAAAATCTTTTCAATTTACCAGTAGATTAGAACACTAAATCATTTAATATACTGACAGTTGATATATAGAGAAAAATATTTCCTTTGCAGATTATCTTAATAAATTAATCTGGTATTAACTGTACCCTCCTAAAAGTTGTGTCAAAAGATGAGCGAGGAAGATTCAGAGTGAAAAAGAAGAAGACAGAGAGACAGACCCAGAGAGAGAAAGAGAAAGACAGACATATAGACCCATAGATGGACATTACCATGGACAGTGAGACAGACGAAGAGAGAGCAGGACAAAGCAGGAGAAAAATTTAACTCTTTCAAAGCGTAAGTGACAGCGCTGGGCTTATTCTAGCATTAAAAGATGCAATATAAAGTAAAAAAAAACACACACACACACAAAAAAAATCAATTTCATGACAAACCCCATCCTCTGTGTTATGATTGGCTACAAGAATCCAGGTTGGTTAGGTTGTCAGAGCTGTGCCAATCCTAGAGCGCGGAGGCGGGACATAAAGCAATGGTTAGTTGAGAAAATGGTTCTTTGAGAAAATGGCGGTGAACTGGGGTTACGGTGAGTGACGTAAATGTGCACTGCAATCACTTCAACATTCAGTTCACCCGCACTTTTATTCTGGAAGCAACGGTATGCGCGGTATTTCCGGGACACCTGCTACATGTCACACTAGACGTCGAAGCTGGGGGGTTCCTGCTAGCCCCGAGGCGTCTTATCGTTGGTTCTGTGTTTGCTATGTCCTCATATGCCATGTCCTCATATGAGGACACTCGAGTATCTATGATGAGGTCAAGACGTCCATAGTACTGCTATAATGTACTTCCAGGCTAACGCTGTAGTATAATAAGTCCCCTACATACGAACATTCGAGTTACGAACTTTCGAAGATACGAACATTGAATTACGCATGTTGTGGGTCTTGCCGTCTTTATAGCGTGCTTTCTGTATGAAAAGGGATAAATAGACCCAAAGATGGAGAGACAGATGCACACAGAGCTAGAAAGACAGCCAGAGAGACAGACAGAAATTCAAGCATGAAGGCAGCATTTCTATCGAAACCGTTAGGACGCAATTAGTGTGAACATGAATATAAATATTTGGTGTGTCTTTCCTTTGGATCGTCTGTAAAACCAGAGGAAGTGGACTTTTGCAGTTCTTTCTTGTCTGTGCTTCTGTTGTCTCGCTTTGTCTGTGTGCCACACAGGAAGCGGGGCTCTTTTGTAACCACGCTGTGTGGGTAGAGTTGACGTGAGACGCAGATCTAAGATGAGATTCTTCTTGCACTTATGAAAAAAAAAAGAGAGACTAAAAATAGCACGGTGGAAATCTTATATAACTAAACACGAACCTAGAATCTGGAAAAGTATCAGATGACAATGCTGAAACCGAATAGTGAAATCAAGAATAGTAGAACATTTTCAGAACATCTGAGCAGATATATATATATACATTTATTACTTATTACTTATTACTTTATTATTTACCCCTGCAATCTGTATTGGATTTTATTTAGCAGGAGATTTAAGCTTAATAATAAATAATAAGCTCAGGCTTTTAAATGGTCGATTTGTTATGGATTAATAAATGTTACACAATGGTTAGATCTGAGTGATCTGATTGGACGAGATGCATAAGGCGCTACAAAGCTAACTAGCATCTATTATAACACAAGGCAGAATTCCAGATTTCTCTCTAACCTCTGATACTACTTGGTATGGAACAATTAGCGTATCAGAGTTCCATTTTATCTTAATTGGTTTATATATATTATTTAAAAAACTTACGAGATTTACATGACAATCTCCATGGTTTATCTGACTATATAGTACCGGTAAGATTTTAAAACTACTTTCACCCCTGTGAACTTTCGGCGCTAACACTGCTCAGCTCCGCTAGTCGCAATCGGAAGGATACGAGTTGGCGAAGCAAACAAAATGGTTAAATAAACAAACAAACAAATCGTAATCTATTGATGATAAATGTTGTTTGTGGAACTGCTGTATAAAAGCTCTATCAGACTCAAGGTCATGCTGTTATGCAGAATATCAGCATGATGCCTTCTGTACTCAGCCTGCAGCCTCATGACCATTACAATGACCTTGAGTGTGGTATTGACTAATATCTCTTTGATGGTGCTTTTGTTAGATAGGGGTATTAGCTGCCTGGGCTACCACTCCCAATCTCACCTATGTGCTTTGACTTACAGTGAGATGCGGTGTTAGGCGCCGCGAGTGACCGTTTAAACATGTTTCATTTTTCGCGCGGAAAGATGGAAACCTAATCACAGCGCCAAAACTCGCAGTAAATCATGATGAACAGACGAACATTCGAGTTACGAACTTTCGAAGATACAAACATGCGTTCACGCATGTTCAATCGCAGACGTTAGATCACATATCCGGGGTACTGTACATTGTCATGTGTGTGCAGCATGCATCCGCTGCAAGTGCGGTACAAGCCAAGGATGGCTGGAAGCAAATGTCAAAGCAGCGGTGATGAAGCCGACACTGCTAAAAAGCACCAAGCTCGAATGTTCGTATGTAGGGGACTTACTAAAACGACGGAGAAAATACTTGAGAGAATGGAGCGAGGTGAAAAGATGGCAGACATTGCTTGTTGCAAGGACAAGATCATGGAACATGTTAGTTTTATACTGTGTATATCCAATTGTGTTACTATCCTAGTACTCAGACAAAGTTTGTTTGACTTACGAACAGAACTCTCACGTTCTGAGAGCCTCATGCTTCAGTTCCGAGTGCGCTGTAATACTGACTTTTCCTACAGTACATAATGTAATAATATCTGTTCATGGATCACAGTAAAGACATGCACCATCAGCCAATCATGTAGCAACAAATCATACAATCATGCAAACACCAGAATGGAGAAAGAGCTGAGAAACACAGTGACTGTTGGTGCCAGACGCTGTTTTTATAGTTTACTTAGATCAACAAAACTTTCCATGAAATGCCTTTTTTTTTTTTTTTTTTCCATAAGAGAGCTCAGATTAGACTAGCTTGTCCACTTCAAACTGACAGGAAGTCCAAGAGTAACTCAAATAATCTCTGTGCTCAAACCCGCTGTGCAGAAAAGCACCTCGTCTGCAGCTTGTCCTGTGCCTCGAGCAGCTCCTCTCTGGTTATTCAGCGCTTTATCATGAGCTAATCCTCCGCCTTGTATACGAAATTAATTGGCATTTTACTGGAGCTCAGATTTGTTTACTGTCCTCTTGGTGCTGTAATTAAGAGTGCTTAACGCCTCACAGCCAGATGACCATTAACCTTGAAAAGTAGTTGTTATGCAAGTCATATAAATTACTTTACTAAAGCCCTTACTGTTTTTTTTTTAGTTTTTTTTTTTAATACAAGGTTTTCTGTGGCGACTTCAGTTAAATCCCATGAGATGTGTGCAGTCTTTGTTGACCTTGCTTGAGATAATTGGTTTTAGGGATTGTTGTTGTTTGTGCGACATGACCTGAAGCAGTCTGTGTTTTTTTTTTTTTTTTTTTTCCCCCATAGTCAGCGGAAAAATGAAACCTGAAGCAGCGTGTCATTGTTGAAGCCGGAAAACTTTTCCGATAAAGGTGGTCACATGTTATTAGATATAAATGAATAACTTTGTGTATCATTTTGTGTATTACTGTAGATCAGGTGTTTGGTAATATTAGGAACTAAGTCTCTCTTTTATGTAAGATTACATAGATTGTAATGTCTTTAACCCTTAGAGCTCAGATCATTTTTATTATTGATCTGATTATTTTATTATTAATTTGATTGATTAATTAATGTATTTATTTCGCGTTACTATGTTTTTAATGATTATATCAGGATAACAAAGATGGCAGAGATTGCGCAATATACAGTCCAGTAGAGTGCCTTATGTTGTTTTTCTCAGCACAACCTAGGCTATATGATGCAATAAAATATATATATATTTTAACCAACTGTATAAACATGACTGAGCAAAATATATCTAAAAAAATTTTTTGGCACCTCCAGGTTCCGGGTTCAATTCCCATCTCGTCTCTGTGTGCATGGAGTTCGCGTGTTCTCCCCGTGCTTGGTGGGTTTCCTCTAGAGCCCAAAAACATGCAGATTAGGCTTATTGGTGTTTCCAAATTGTCTGTAGTGTGTGAATGACCCTGAACACAGGATAAAGTCGTATAGACGATGAGATGACGATAAATTATTGTCAAAAACACTTTATTGATCAGATTAAACCTTATTCATAGATAGTGGTTAAATGTACACGTTTTAAAAATAATGATAACTAATATAATAATAATAATAATAATAATAATATATATTGTTTTTATTTTTTATTTTTTACTTTTTTAAAATAATAAATCATTAACCCAAGTTGCGTTTCTGGCACGGATCCGTGTTCCTCGAGATCAAAGGGTTAACAACTTCTGGAATTTTTTTTTTTTTTTTATAGAAGAATCAGATTTTTTTATTTCTTGTATTTGTGTTTTAAATGTCTGGTACTTACTGTACTACTCTTTTGTGTCACCTGCCTTTGACACATACTGTAGGAATCACCTTTATTCTATCCTCAGCTTCTTTGAAACCATTCATGGGAAATTTGATCAAACATTCGCAGAACCTTCATTATGAACCTTCATCACTTTTTCCCTATAAAGCATTGACGAGACGTAGCATGTTCAGTGGGCAGGTGACACAACATTCCTTGGAAGACTTGCATCTATTTTTATCTGATAGAACTTTAATACAGCTCTGTGCTCTACATACACAAAGTTATTAGATATTAGAGAGTAAAACAAAATGTGTGAATAGAGAAATGAATAAGAGGTGGTCCTTACGAATCACGCTTCCAGATTTTCTTTAGTGTAAGTGCACACTCTAGTGTTAAAACCTGAGTGCCACAATCTGTACCTGCATAATTTACTGACTAAACATGATTTCCTTTTTTGCATTCAATCTGTATAATAATAATCAATTATTTCATATATTGATTAAATTGTTAAAAAAAAAAATTTTAATGATCATGGTAGGGGTGGATGATATGACTTATTTTTAGTTTATGCTATTTTTATGACTTGTATTACAAATGGGCATTCAAGTCAAACTGGGACTTGATTGTGTCCCTAATTGTGTCACTAATGCACTTACCCCAGGGTTTCACTAGTGCTTGGACGCCATCAGTGTCCAAGCCTCCCACAAACTCCTTAAATGGCAGAACCACGTTGAAATGCCTCGGAGCGACGTCTTGGAGGACTGTACTGGGGATGTGGCAGTAACTTCCAGCTGAGTTCCTGTAATGTGTAAAGTGGAATTTTTTGAATGATTGTGTGTACAGTCCCACAGACAGATGCGTCTCTTCCCCAAGTTGGCAGCAGGTTATCTGCCAATTTTCAAGAATCAATCGTTCCACTCACTGAATGTTAATGAGAAAGACTGCAGTGGACACCGAGTCGGGATCGTCATTCATGGATGTGACTGATGATCGTGAAAAAATACAGACTCAAAGATTCATATACTGTACTCCATTTGTAATCGCTCACTGACTACTAATTTATACTTATATTTATGCTTTAAACACAGCCTGAGTGAGACTCGTACTTTTTCTTTGTATTTTTGATATACTCTCATTCATTCACTCTTAATCTCTGGCTGACACACAATTTCATGTCTGACAACCATTTATTCACACCCATAGTGTCACGCTCCTCCATTTATCGTTTTCTCTTACTCCTATTTATTCTAAAGTTCCTTTTCACAGCACCACTGAAATTCCAGCTAAATTTGGGGATTTCTTTCCTCCCAGCGCTTTTAAATTACATCCCTCAAACTTTAGCACATTCTCTGACCTTTCGATATTCACACGGGTTTAGTTCATAACCTGAAAATCAACTTCACCGTCCTCACAGATTACTGGTAAAAATAATTTATGTAAAAATATTAATGTAAACAAAACATACAGCATTCTGCAGTTTTCTATTTTAATACAAATATTGTATTTCATGGGCAAGCATGATTGTAAAAAGTTGCCCCACTTAAGCTGGGATCATGGATTCAACGCAGATACTTGACAAATCAATTTATGTGTTACTAAATTAGTGGCACTATTGCCTTTTACATTATGGCCCAACATAGTTCTCTAAATAATCAAGATTATGACATGCATAACCTAACCTGGTCACCTTCCCTGCACACCTTACCTGCACAACCCAACCCACTCACATTCCCTGTACAACCCAACCCACTCACCTTCCCTGCACAACCAAACTCGCCCACCTTCCCTACTCAACTTAACCCGCTCACATTCCCTGTACACCGTACCTCCACTGACCATCCCTGCACAACCTAACCTGCTCACCTTCCCTGTACACCCTACCTGTCTTCCCCGCACACCTTCCCTGCACACATTACCCCGCACACCTTTCCTGCACAACCAAACCCGCCCACCTTCCCTGCACAACCTAACCCGCTCACATTCCCTGTACACCGTATCCCCACTGACCATCCCTGCACAGTCTAACCCGCTCACCTTTCCTGCACAATCTAACCTGCTCACCTTCCCTGCACACCGTCCCCCCACTGACCATATCTGCACAACCAAATCTACCCACCATCCCTGCACAACCAAATCTGCCCACCTTCCCTACTCAACTTAACCTGCTCACATTCCCTGTACACCGTACCCCCACTGACTTTCCCTGCACAACCCAACCCGCTCACATTCCCTGTACACTTTACCCTGCACACCCTATCCCCGCCCACCTTCCCTGCACACCTTACCCCACTCACATTACCTGCACACCCTACCATGCTTACCTTCCCTGCACAACCTTAACCACTCAACTTCCCTGCACAACCTAACTCCCTTAACTTCCCTAATTAACTTCCCTAATTGATTCTCCACCTAATTAACTCTGCACGCCTGAAGAAATCTACCTAAACCCACCCACCCAACCACCTATCTATCTTATCACACAAATAAGGACACACACCTTATCATTACACCTACATGCCATCCAAAAATATCTCTGCACACGTATCAAATCACACAGACCCACATATACAGTATCTACACAATCTGGGCAAAAATGGCCCCATATTAATTATTTATTTTCTTACTGATGCAATGAGTAGTTTCTCATTTTTTAAACAATAACATTAAGACATGTCCCATGGAGTTTAAGAATGTTCAAATTATTGGCTTGCATCAAGCAAGGAAAACAATTAACGAGACTGTTCAAATGACATGAAATAGGTTAAGTGATATAGATGATAGGGGTTAACTGGCTAAAATCATGGAACTTGACAGTGAGGTCACTGTACTCAAATGGCTTCCACAGTCACTGGAGTTTAATCCAAGAGAGCACCTTTGGGATGCGATGGAACAGAAGTTCACGTCATGGACGTGCAGCTGACAAATCTGCAGCATCAACATGAACCAACATCTCTAAGGAATGGTACTGAAGGCAAAAAGGATCCAACCCAGGACGGTGATTGTACAGTATATTCCTTATTATGTATTTATTTACATACAATGCAAAGTCTACTTGGAAGAGTAGTAAAATATTATGAATTTAATTAAAAAGCTAATGTGTAGGTTACGTTATTTATATAAAACACATATACACAGTGTTATAAAACTATAACTCAGGGCACTGTCTGTATGCAGTAGTGCAATGGCACCACATGGTGGACATTCATAGAATAATCATATTCTCTCACTCTCATTCATTCTCTATATCATTTATACTGTACAGTGTGCAGGAGGCCTGGAGCCTATCCTAGGGGACTTCCATCACACGTCACAATAATAATAATAATAATAATTCATCTTGTATACCGCTTATTCTGTACAGCGTCACAGGGGCCTGGAACCTATCCTAGGAGACTCTGGGCATAACGAGGTGTCAATCCATTGCAGGACACACACACACACACACACTACGGGTAATTTGGGAACGCCAATTAACCTAATCTGCATCTCTTTGGACTGTGGAAGGAAACCCACCAAGCAAGGGGGAAAGCATGCAAACTCTATGTACATAAAGCCAAGGAGGGAATCGAACCCTCGATCGTGGAAGTGCAAGGCCTAACTGTTCATTGCAACCATGCAATCAGTTAGCTTAGCATTTTAATGCATGGATGTTTTTAACACTTTGCAGTTTTACACATTAAAGATACTGCTTTAAAACAATTTGCCCCCCCCTCCCCCCCGCTCCTGAGATTCAGACTGATCGCACTAATCACCCGCCTTTTTGGATTTATCTTTCAATTCTCCCATTAACATTTTTCCTGCGCCAATAATCCGTACTCTTATTTGGTGCCAGACACCATTCCGCGTACACTACTTCGAGGCAGGCTGCCAACAACTTATTTACAGCCTTAGTGTCCCACACTTCTCCATTTGCTTTTGTTAATTCCTCCATTTACTTCAAATTCTTTTCAGCAGCCTAAGTGCAATATGCTGCTTTATGGCCAGACGGAAACCATTTCTCTTACACTGTTCCAGGGCCGACCTTGAGGCACTGATTGAAAGTCATTCCGGACCGCAATCTTTTATACGCTGTGTTTCTTCATTTCTTGTTCCTTCTTATGGATGGCTATTCATATTCTTCAAACTGCTTAGCAACCGTCTCTCTCTACAGTAGCAATCAATAAATCAGTCACACCCAAACGTGCATGTGCTGTAACTAAAGGTTTTTCCAAAGAAATTTATTCACAAACATACTCTAATACACCATCAGACTTTTAGTATACTGTATGTTATGTATTTAAAATATATATGTACAGTATATAGAATTGTTAAATAAAATAGAAACGGCTATGTGTTATCGTTCAGCCTTGGTTATATAGTATACATAGCACATATCTCGTACAGGTAACGAAGTCAAATACTAAAACATGTCAGACTACAGCATCTCCACAAAAGCTTTTATTCTGAGTATAATCATATATAATTTGTCACCTTTCCTACATCGCTCTGTTTTAGCCTCAAGATGGCACCAGAGTTTCATCGACCAATACCCACGACTATAACTACATCAAACTTGTAAACAGGTAAAATGTTATAGAAGCCTCCTGGACTAACCATTTAAGTGCACACATCTTCGTATATGAAATATCAAGGTTTTATTGTTACTTGAAAGAAGATACTTTATTACATCATAGTCTTAAAACAAGAATCTTCACTGGATTGTCAGATACAGTATGTCCATCAAAACCACGGATCTCCTGCTACGGCCGTACCGCCGCTCCCTCCTCTTATTTGGAATAGAACAGATTGTCAGGAACTACGTACCTGCTATCAACCCTTAATGCCTCAAACACCTCAAAAGGATTTTTTTTTTTGTTGTAAAGGCAGGATTTTGTGAAGTCCTGGTTGTGTGTTCTGGAGAAATAGAAATTATGCCAAAAGGACAGCTTTGGATGAATGACGGTGGGTTTTGAGCCAAGGATAGACAATAAAGATCTGTGATTTTCCTTAACCGAGTCAAATTGATGCATGCACATCAATATCGAATTGCTATATTGTATATTGCCTATATGTGACTATTCTATGGCCATTAGTTTATGGATTATGATCATTTCAATCTAAAATACTAAGACAAAGCTTCATTTTGCATCAATGAGGCAGGGGTAGCTCACTAGACTACCGATCGAAAGTAGGGTTGTTCCGATTCCGATACTGGTATCGGAAATGCTGCCGATACCACAAAAAAATCTGGCATCGGAATCG
>JAQMYG010000013.1:9838156-9850447 GCA_030014215.1 Clariallabes teugelsi
GCTATCCGCTCCTTCCGCTTGCGTGAGCTCACAGACGCCCCTGATTGGCTGTAGAGCCGTAATTAATGTGGGAGCACGAAGTACCTCTCGTCCCTCCCCTCTGAGAGAGCTCAGCCAATCAGCTCTCTCTAGACCTCCGGCTGCGTTAGGTTACAGCATCACCCGGGAATCATCACTCAGATTAATAGAAGATGGTGCCGGTGAGGTTGGCAAAAATCTTATTGCAAAACCTGTCATTATTTATCTTGTGTTTTCTTTAAATACAATATTATCATTAATACAACACTTTACAAGGTTGTTTAAGGATTTACCATCTGAGGTGATTACACGGTGGACAGGTCAATAATAATACTGTAATGTTACGGCTGAGCGGTGCGCAACTTCAGCCTCGTCATGATAAGATGCACATACACACCTCGTTCTCAGAGAAATCGGCCTCGCTGTCTGTGCTGTCACTCAGCACACTGCTGTCCTCACTATAGAAAACAAGAAAGAGTGAATATCAAGCAGGTTAATGTAATGACTTTATCAGCCCAGGCAGTGTATTATAACTCAGGTATTATCATTAATTCTTACAATTAAAAGGTTGATTAATTTTCTATGCCAGCTGATTTGACAGTAGAGTTATAATTCAAATCACAGCAAGTACAATGTACAAAAAAAACCAACAACATTCCCTGTGTTCTGTCCTTTTTCCACTTTGGTATTGACAAGTCAATTAGATTTCCCCCTAATGTGACCTCATATAAGAAGATCCCCTCTGCTGTCCTCAGTTCAGACAGCACTGGGTTGGTTGGATTCTGATTAAGAGATGCAGTAGGCTGTAAAAAATAACCTATTTCGATATCTATCTAATTTTAGAGCTCTGAAATAAAAGAAATAAAAATTCTAGGGTGCAAAGGCTATAGACAGACATACTATAGACAGCTTAGTCTAAGTGCTTCGTCAATGGGAAATGTCAGTAAACTGGGGAGACAGTGAGGTCTGAGCAAAGCGCATTGTTTGGTGAATGCTATAAATGCACATGGCTTACACCTCAACACTCAGTTCACTCTGCCTTATTGTTTTGAAACAGCAGTAAAGGTAAAGCGCAATATTATACCCCTATCTCACCTACGCGGTTTCGCGCGGTGGCCATAAATACGGTTCATCATGATTCACCGCGAGTTTTTGGCGCTGTGAGTACGTTTCCATCTTTCCGCGCGAAAAATTAAACATGTTTAATTGGTAAATATTAGCACTTTCATATATCCATATTGTTTCATTTGGTCATGAATCTTGCTGAATGGACCTTTAATTAATAACGTACTGCAGAAATATCACGTTGCAGCACGGGGTGAATGTACAACTGTTTAGGAGACTCCTAGCAAATTTAGTGGTCCTTATGACCTTAAACATGTTTAATTTTTTTGCCGGTCCTCTCGGAAGCTTGCGGTCCTTACAGAACTTCGCGGAGCGCCAGCGGAACGTCGCCGGGAAATCGCGGCGACTCACGGTGCCCAACTCCGCATCTCACCGTGAGTCAAACCGCATAGGTGAGATAGGGGTATTAAGCTTATTTGAGAGTTTATTGTCTCCTTTATAGCACAATTTCTGTGGAAAAGGACCTTCAATTAGCACATTCAGAGGAGGAGTAAAATAAAGGGAGTTTATCTGAGTGGTATTTCAGCCGGAGCATTAACACACACTTTGAGATCCAAATCAACTTGTGTAAGAAACAGTAAAATATGAGCGCTTTAATAATTACAGACAAGTCTTCAGGGTCAGCACATTGTCAGGGTCTATTCTTTTATGTTGAATTATTTTTAAGAGATTGTGAAGGAGTAACTGTTACAACAAGGGATCACAAACTAAGTTGTCTTACGGATATGAAACACTACAAAATGGGGAAGAAGCATGATGTGCAATGCAATTACAATCCTTATCACATGACGCGGGAGTGCTGTGGTGATGAATGTGAGCATTCTTGTGATGCAGTTGTAGGCATCGCTTTATATTTCCACATATTCTGCTTTAGAATATCAGATCCATGAACCTCTGGGTTCTGGGGTTGAATCCCAACATGTGTTTAATGGAAAGCTGGTGTGTTACTGGATGTACATTGTACAACACACTACTGTAAGTAGTGCCCCAGATTAGGGGTTACAGAAGGATTTGGGATTCAGTCCTGTGTTAGAAGCTAGTTAAGGAGACATGGTGTTGTTTAAAATGCTCTCTCCTAGGGTTTGTGGACCGTACTGAGTTACTTTCACCCATACTGTGACGAGTGTAAGGACATCTGGGACACTTGATAAATGTAGATAAATATCCCAGTGCTGTTACCATCCATTATCATCACTCGTTTTAAAAGTTTTCTAACTGAATAGACATAAAGACATAACAGACTACGGAAATAAAGTCATTAGTTTTCTCTTGATTACTTGATGTTGTGAGCATCTATAGCCGGCATCTCTTACCCATCATCCTCTTTACTGCGTCTGGCTCTTTTAGCCAAGTGTTTTTCCTCCAGTGCTGAAAGCCCAGACTCGTTACACAGCAACGTGTGCACTGTATAGATGTAAAAAAAACAACAAAAAAAAACAACAACAACCATAAAGCTTAATAAAATATAATAACATTATAAAATATTTTGTAAAACTAACAATCTAGTATACAGGTACATTAATCAGGATTAATTAAATGTGGTAGTAAAAACACCAACTACTTGGTAAATTGTATTTAACATGCCATACTACATAATAAACAATTACTATTACTAATGATCGAATGACATGTCAGTGATGAGCTTTAACTACCTGGTGAAAATCATTCCAAAATTAACCACACAGGGTAGATGGCCAAAAGTTTACGGACACTTGACCATTATAGTCATGTGACTGTTGAACATCGCCTGCCAGATTAACTTTACTGTTATGATAACCGTCACTCTTCTAGAAGTCTTTCCACTAGATTTTGGGGCGTTGCTGTGGGGATTTGTGGTTACTTGGTCACAAGAGCATTAGTGAGTCAGTGAAGGGATAACTACATTTACCACTACAGCATACAGACATTCTTGACTATCATCAATGCACTTTTTCTCACACGTTTTTATACTCGTTTCCTTTTGATTCTGTAAAGCAGCTTAGCAACAATGACCACTGTTAAAAGCACTATATAAATAAAATTTGACAGAAGTCCTGCGATTCCAATTTCGTGGCGACACTTTGATGAAGAACGTAGTATCACAGATGGGTGCGATACTAGGTACTAGTAACCCAGTGTAAGGATCTATACAATGACGAAAACTTCAAAGCACTTTTGTACAGTAAGTCGATCTGGATAAGAGCATCTGCCAAATTCCTAAAATTTAAATGATGTAAGTAATGGCTATAAAAGTCAGGCCATGTGGGAAACTAGACAAAATACCTTTTTTTTTTTTTTTTAGGAAAGGGGTTGAATCTGATTACAATCCAGAGATCATTACAGAATTCAACTGGGATGAGACAAGATGATTTTAAGAAAATGGTCAGGGCTCATTTATGAAGCAAAGCTGATTCCCTGTAGTTATTCTACGGCAAGCTATAATTAATAGAAAGTGTAAATTTAATTAAAATAAATAAATAAAAAAGCAACAGTAGAATGTCTGGGACTGCGGGAATTGTAAGCAAAACTGAAATTAAGAACCTGCTGGCGATTAATGCTAACGACATACTGTAATTGCAATATCTAATGCTGTTGATCCTATTCTGTGGCCTGATATTATTTTAAGGAGTTTCAGATCATATATGGAGAAACCAGCAACTTCATTGTGACAAAGTTCTGAAATCTTGTATGACACGATGATCGATAGCTAAGAATCCAGAGTCTGACTGACTCGGTAATGTGGTTTGAGGTGTCTAGATTTTTAGACAAGATTATTAGCTTGTCCTGTCTAATAATCTAGTAATCCGAGCTGAAATGATTGCACCTGAAAGGCTGGATTGGACTTACCTTTTTCCACTTGTATCCTAAAAGCTGTTTTATTCCTTCGTCCATAATCCAGTCTGTAAAAACAATCATTTATAACAAAAGTGAGTCATTTCTGCAATAATAATAATAATGATAATAATGATGATGATGCAGTTTATCGTTTTGGACCTGTACTGTCGCTGGAGGTCTGCGGCCAATTCTGCAACATCGACATACTGACTGCTGTTGGATTTCAGGTACTGTATAAAAATGAAAAAAATTAGTATTGTATCAGATTCTTCCTGAAGGCTATCCGGGCATCAACCAGAACAACACAATGAACTAAACTAATCTACACCCGTGTTGGAGCACACAACATTACTTGCCACATTGCACATCTGCACTACTGCTCAAACGCTGCAAATTTCTTCTTCTAGTTTACACAAATAACTTTAAACATGGACAATAACACTGCAGCTGACACGGAACCCGGAGTACCCGGAGAACATGCAAACACCCTGCACACAGACCCGAGGTGGAAATCGAACACTGGCTCTGGAGGTGTGAGACGACAGTGCTAACCACTACGCCATCGTGCCACCTATTCATGCCGTATCTGTATATTTCTTATATACAGAAATTCAGTTTGGCCTGCCACCAGTGGCTGGTGTAGAAGGCGTCCCTCACCGTATAACAGTAGGCAGTGTCAACTTTTATGTCACACTGTGATACTTCAACCGAAATATTGGCGCTGCGTGAGGATTGTTAAATGTGTTTTGTATTCTATTTGTATTGTCTCAATAAAAAAAAGAATTAAAAAAAGGAGCAGTAAATATATTTATGCCTTCAAGATGGTGATGGGAAGTTTGAATCATTTTAGTGACTCGGTTCTTTGAATCTCGTTCATCAAAATGAACGAATCTTTTTTTGAGTCATTTAGTTCATTTCGTTCTTTTGACCAGAAATAAAATCAAATGTTACATTTTCAATACACAGACCCCCAACACGTCTACACACACAAATTTTGGCTATAGTTCCAGTAATGAAAATATTACAATACAACTAAGGACACATTATAATAAACAGGATGAGTAGCTCATCTCTTATATCTTCTAGTCCGAGTCGTTCTTTCTTTTGAATCTATTGCACTGCATAGTAGTGATGGGTCGTTCATAACGATTCGTTCTTTTTGAACAAATCTTTAACGTGACTCAGAAGAGCGAGTCGTCTCGGAGAGTGATTCGTTCATTTTCTACTGGGTGCGCATGCGCAAAGCATCGCAAAACCTCCGATTCTTTCTCAATGACTCTTCTACTCTGAGTCGATTGTTCTTTTGTCACGTGACTCTCATAGACGCTATGCACTGCAGTACACAGGAAACTGAATCGAACCGTTCTCGATGAATCTTCAAGTCCTGAGTCGTTCGTTCCTTTGTCACGTGACTCCCATAAACGGTATGCGGTGCAATAGATTTAAAATAACGAACGACTCAGACTGGAAGATATGAGAGGTGAGCTACTCATTCTGTTTATTATAATATGTCCTGGAACTATAGCCAAGATTTGTGTATGTAGACGTATTGGGGGTCTTTTTTTTTTTTTTTTTTTAAATGCAACATTTTATTTGATTTCTGAACGAAATGAATTAAAAAAAAGATTCGTTCATTTTGATGAACGAGATTCAAAGAACCGAGTCAATAAAATGATTCAAACGTCCCATCACTACTGAATAGTCTGTGGGAGTCACGTGACAAAATAACGAACGACTCGGGACTATAGAAGACTCGTTGAGGAGAACCGTTCAGTTCTGTTTCCTGTGTACGGCACTGCATAGCGTCTATGGGAGTCACGTGACAAAAGAACGAACGACTCGGACCAAAGACTCTAAGGTAAAACTACTCATTTCTGTTTCCTGTACATAACCTACGGAGGTTTTGCGATGCTTTGCGCATGCGCGCCCAATAGAAAATGAACAAATCACTCGCTGAGACGACTCGTTCTTCTGAGTCATGTTAAAGACTCGTTCGAATCGTTTATGAATGACCCATCACTATTACATACTGCCACCTACTGTATTGGAGTGTGTAGATCAAGTGTAATCAGGTACGAAACAACAGCTTTGTGCTTTAATATCGTGCAATCTGAGCCGTGAGGGAGCAGTTTCCAGGGGTGGTGCCCAGTCGTACTCGGGCACGGTACGAAGTTTTATAAACAGCCTAAGATTCTGTCCCATCATTTGTACAACTTTTCTCAGTACTGCCTATAAAGTCTCTCTTAGCCTTTCTCAGCTTCAGCTAGGAAGCTTGCTCCATCCCTCAGGACTGAGTACACCTCATGACAAGGGTGACAATTTTTCTGCAAGTGCCTAAGGGTCAAAACCTGTGCTGCTAAATTAAGCCAAAAGATGACTAAAATGAAGAATAAGGAGTAGAGACAAGAATATGTGGCAGAAAGGCATCTGAGCGGCGTCTGTGCGAAGGTAAAATGTCACACAGATAGAGGTTAGAGATCATTACGAGGAGGAAGGATAATTACAGCGATGGAGATAGCTAGTAAAAGGGGGAAATGAACTCAGTGGGTGGCCATGTACAGGGTTTTATTGTTAATTAAACTTTTGATGCAGTCTCTCAGTGCACATCTCTAAGCCTCCACAGGCTTTCAACAGTGTGATTGACCCAGGGTGAAATTCTTTCACGGCAGTGACTCAAAGTTTATGACTTATTCAGAAATTTCTTTTACGACTCCGGAGAGAGAGAGAGGAGTGTAGGAGGAAAGAAAAGGAGAGAAAAATGCCACTGTCGTTGTTCTTTGACCGTGCTGATCTGCTTTTTATGTTTAATTAGATTAGGTTTTGCTTCTTAGTCACTGAACAGTTATTTACATTTAATTGAAAAGGCCACATTATACGCGCTTATATCGAACGATTTGTGGTGTGCTTAGTGATTCTGGTGCTAGTGATACTGTATTTTCATTATTCCTTTAAATAGTCAGCGGTTGTGTCCCGCAGTAATGTCACAGGGGGGCTCATTCACAAGGGGAACAAAATTAATAACGTTAAGGATACCAATCAAGTTTTGTTTTTAGGATCTAAAAGCTAATAAGGGTTTTTATTTATGTATTATATTTTAATATTACGATGCCTTTAGCATTGTTTTACAATGAAGAAAAAATATCAGGAAATTCCATATGTATTGTATTTCCTATACATATACAGGTGCATCTCAAAAAATAAGAATATTATGTAAAAAAAACAAAAAAAACAAAGTGATTTATTTCAGTAATTCAATTTAAAAAGTGAAACTCATATTATATAGATTCATAACAGGCAGACTGATATTTTTGATTGATTATGCTTATGGCGTACAGCTAATGAAAACATAAAATTCAATATCTCAGAAAATTAGAATATTACTTAAGACCTTTAAAAGCAACTCAGTACTTGGTCTGTGCTCCCTTTGCATGAATTACTGCATCAGTGTGGCTGCATCGGACGCGTTCAGTTTGTGGCATGGCTGAGGTGTTATAGCAATATTGGGAGCAATACCTCATAGATTCTATATGTGGTTTAGGTTGGGCGAGTTTGCTGGCCAATCAAGGTCAGGGACACCATGGTCCTTAAATCAGGTATTAGTACTTTTGGTAGTGAAACCAGGTGCCAAGTCCTGCTGGAAAATAAAATCAGCATTTGAAGCAGGTCAACAGAGGGAAGCATGAAGTTCTCTAAAACCTCCTGGTAGATGGCTGCCCCGACCATGGACCTGATTAAACACAGTGGACCAACACCAACAGATGACACGGCTCCCAAAACCACCACTGACCGTGCAAACTTTACACTGGACCTCAAGCAATGTGGATTCTGTGACTCTCCTCGCATCCTCCAGACTCTGGAATTGTGATTTCCAAATGAAATGCAAAAATTACCTTCACCTAAAAAGAGGACTTTGGCCCACTGAGCAACAGTCCAGTCCTTTTTGTTCTTAGCCTTTAGGTGGCTCTTGAAGCACTGACTTGAATCTGCAGTCAACTCCTTGTGAATCTCCTCCAAATTCTTGAATGGGCTTCAGTTCACAATCCTCTCAAGGACACTGTTGGTTGTGCACCATTTTTTTTCCCCTTTTCATTCAACTTTCCATTAATGTGCTTGGATAAAGCACTCTGTGAACAGCCAGCCACCTTTTGTGTCTTACCCTCCATGTCGTATCAATGTCAATGATCATCTGTCACGTCAGCTGTCTTCCCCATGAAGGTGTAGCCTGCTGAACCAGACTAAGAGACCATTTCAAGGCTTAGGAAACCTTTGCAGGTGTTTTGAATTAATTCGCTGACTAAAGTGTGACACCCTGAGTCGCCAATATTTCACTTTTTCGCAATATTTTTGGTTTTCATTAGCTGTAAATATCATCATCAAAATTTAAAGAAATAAACGCTTGAAATATATCAGCCTGTGTGTAATGAACCAGACACACATAACATTCTTTATTGAATCAGAGCACACAAGGGTTTATGATTATAGCTTCAAATCTCCAACACACACAGTCCTATAGTTTAGAGTAAGCAGCTCTGTCGTCATCGGGACTGGTGCGTTGTCGCCGTCGCCATGGCAACGGAGCACCTGATTGTCACGGTGAATCACGGTTCATTCCTCCTTTTTTGTGTCCCTCCCTCCCTCCCTCTCTCTCTCTCTCTCTCTCTCTCTATTTCTGTCCCCTCTGTCCTTGTTAAATGACGAGCAAGGTCATCTATTCCCCTTATGTGCCTGTTTTTTTCCCCTCTTTCTTCTGTTCTGTCAGGCAAAAGTGACCCTTGAACTCTGATATCAGTGCTGGACAGAATCAGGTCCCCTAATTGTTTTTAAAGATAAACGATGGAATTGGAGGATTATGAGAATGTCGATAGAATTATGCAGGCTATTAAAATTAGTATTTTAGAGTCATATTCTCTCTTTGCAGTATGTGTGTTTATATTTTGTGTAAGCATTAATTTCCTCATGAATTCCACGCAAGTATTGAAATTACAGATCATAGGAATCATTAAGAGAGTAGGAGATCCATGTGGGTTTCTGTTTCAGTCTTTATACACACACACACTGTGTGTGTTCCTGTGCGCTGTGGGAGTGGAGCGAATCCGCATAAGCGAGCGAGTTAATTCGTCCTAATCCAAATCCATGAGCTCATTCTCCTCGTCTACAGCCTTCCCCCTTTTTTTTTTTTCTTTTCATTTTTTTATTTTCCTCTACATAACTTTCTGCTGGAGTTCAATTCTCAGTGTATTTTAAAATAATGTGCAATTAAGATAACATTAATTGTATAGCTGTATAACATTTAAATGATATATCTACCAATAGATATTTCTGTTTCTGTTTTTTAATCATTCTTCATATCATTCATATGTATATCTGCATACTGAATGTGAATCACTCATCTTCTATACCGCTTTATCCTGTATTCTGGGTCGCGGGTGACCTGGAGCCTATCCCAGGAGTCTTAGGGTATGAGGCGGGGTACACCCTGGATGGGGGTGCCAATTCATCGCAGGGCACACACACTCACATGGGTAATTTTGTGAATGTCAATTAGTCTAATCTGCATGTCTTCGGACTGTGGGAGGAAACTGGAGTACCCGGAGGAAACCCACCAATCACAGGGAGATCATGCAAAGTCCCGAGGTGGGAATCGAACCCGGAACCTTGAGGTGCAAGGTGACAGTGATAACCACTAACCACTGCGAATCATTTTTTTATTCCATAATTGGAATGTTTTTCTAACCCTACATATAATATGTAATATAATATTATATAAGAATGTATCTTTTAGTCATTTTTAGAGATGGGTCTCCAGTATGCATGTATACGAAAAACATGAGAAATGAAGCATTCCTTTTTCCTTTTTCTTTTTTTGTATTGTCAGGCTTGAACAAGTCCCTGGCTTTTCCCCTAATGTGACCTCATATAAGAACATCCGCCTCCCCTGGCTCACGCAGAGTGAAATAAGTTTACGAGGTTGAGGGATAAAAAAAATGCAGTATCTGAATGATATTTCAGCTTTCATACAGAACACTATGGCAGTCAAGCAGGTTCGTTCAAAATAAGCTTGAGGTCAAGTGATGAGTCCTGCTGATACAGGTGAAGTCATTCATCACTTTATGACTTTGACTGTGACGTGGTTTGTTGGCTTATCTTTGAGAATTTTCTCACTAGAGGTGACACGGTATTTAAAAAAAGAAAAAAAAGTCCCATTGATGAGCGGTTCTACGGACAGATATGCGTCGTTTCCGAGAGAGGATAATGACCAGACTGATTCGAGCTGACAGGAAGTAATTACTTTTTGCAAATGTGCTGAGCGGGAAAGCCTCTCAGAATGCGCAACACACTGACCGTTAACTCAGATGGGCTACGACTGAACATCTCTTCTGAGCTGAAAGAACGGGAAGCGAGAAGAGCCACAGACTCACTGAAACAACATAGAAGAAGATTTGAAAAAGAAAATCCCAAATGGTCTCAGGTGTTAATGTTGAGCCCCGTGATGTTCTGCCCCGTTCTAAGATTAGAGAAATATGTTCTGTGGTGTTGGAGATAATTCTGTCAAGCTCGGACTAATTTACATTTTTTAGACATATCTCCAACTCTGGATCTCGTGTGTGTGTGTGTGTGTATTCTCATTGGCATTCAAAGAGAGTCACTCTAGCTCACTGGGCTGCGTTAGTTGGGATGCTCTCCTATTCTCTGCTGTCAGAGATCATCACGCACTGCATCATGTACACACATACACTGATCACACACTTCGCTACAGGTCAACTCTGCTTAAGGACTCAAACCCTATGTGTGGAGTTAGCATGTTCTCCCTGTGTTTGGAGGGTTTCCTCCGGGTTTTCCAGTTTCCTCCCACTGTCTAACGCCATGCAGATTATTATGCATGATAGGGGTTCCCAAATTGCCTGTTGCTTCCTGTGTACCCTGCTTAGAGTCCGATGGTATAGACTTTGAGCACCCTGTGACCCTATACAGGATGTACCGACAGATATAGGTACTGTATCTCTGTAGAGAGAGAAAAAAAAAATAGAATGTAAATCTATAAATATCTCAACCCACGCTTTTTGTCGATTTGTGCAACTTGTTGTAATACAGATTGAATACTTAATTTTAAATGGAGGAAAAAGCTTTTTAACCAACATTGTGTCGATAAGGTGCAGGATATTTGCTGTTCCTTCAGCGGTTCAGAGCTAAAATCGACTGAAGTTGCTGTATTAATTAGCACTGCAGCTTTTTTTTTTTTTTTTTAATCCCAGCATCTGCCTGGTTCTCTGTTATAGGATCCATCCTGCAACACATTGTCTCTCTGAGAATGATGGTGTAATGGCTGTACTGCCCTCTCCTGACAAGAAGTTGCCATTGCAGGTCAACCAGCACACTGGATATGATGAGAACTGATAAGCCGATGGGTGTTTGTAAGACTGGAGAGTGCAGCTGTAGTGTGAATACACAAAGAGCAAATAAACACTCAAATATGAATAATGTGTATTTTCCAGTTACATGAGAAAAGATGTCTTTGGCTTTTATGAGCAGTTTAGAAACACCTATATGTTGTCATAGGTAGATATTAGTTCCTGTATATAGTCTAATATTTTACAATCTGCTTACGCTCAAATGTAAAGAGATAATACATAATGATTTTATCCACATTTGATGTTATATTTAAAGCTTAATCTACTTACAGATATACATTACTCCTTACTGTATAACTATGCACTCAATAATAATAATAATAATAATAATAATAAATATAATAAATCGTCCAGATCAGTCTTTGTCTCATCATCTGAGATTAAACCCAATTTTATATATATATATATATATATATATATATATATATATATAATTTTCTTTTCTTTTCTTTTTTATTTTTTTGCCAGACTGTGTACATTCATGTCCAAAAGTAAGCACCCCCACTTTTATATTTTAATTATGTATTCTTTTGTAAACTCATAATTAATCGTCTGTTCATAGCGGTTCTCAGTATTAGGAAAATACAAACTCAGGCGTGCAACAACACTTTTTTTCTTTTTTTTTTCCACCCATGCCATTAATTATTTAACAAAAATTAAGACAAAAATAAATATAAAATGTAAGTGACAATACAGTACCCCAGTTGCAGCCAGGTGCTACTAATCACTAGTTGGTCATCAGCAGGTGTTAAGCCTCTATAATACCAAAAGTTTTGTCAATTTCATGGTTTGGTGAATTCAGGTGTATGTTTACCTTTACAGAAAAAAAGGCAATATATTAAGTAATACATTTCCATATATAGGAAACTAGTGCTTATATTTATTAATATAATGCAATATATGAATAGACCATGTATGGATATAT
>JAQMYG010000013.1:9858433-9877743 GCA_030014215.1 Clariallabes teugelsi
GCGACCACGGTATTATCGAAAAAAAATGTTATCGCGGTACGACGGTATTTACAATACCGTTACATCCCTAGTCATAAGAGGGTGAAAAAGCACAAATGGGTCTGGGTTCGATTCCCGTCTCTGTGTGCATGGAGTTTGCATGTTCTCCCTGTACTTGGTGGGTTTCCTCTGGGTACTCCGGTTTCCTCCCACAGTCAAAAGACATGCAGGTTAGGCTAATCGGCGTTCCCAAATTGCCCGGAGTGTGTGAATGTATTAGAAATTAGAAACTGTACAAAAGCTTCGGTTTACAGCATCATCAGCCTCCTCCTCCTCTACCAGTTTCAGTTTCACTTCAGTAGTTGGACATACAGTAGCAGCTTATCATAGTACAGGTATGCACAGTATAATGTCTGATCATGCATTGTCTGACTGTACATACCCCTGTAGTCCCATAAATTTATGACATAGTGCAAAAATCCTGATTCAGAACAAGAGTTGCTACAAAAGCAGATGCAGCGGGTGCAACAAATTCCCACCGACATCATGTCTCTTGTACTCAAAGTTTGCACGTCTTTTTTATCTCTTTTTAAAATTCACGGTAATAGTGCATCATGGATCCCAAATGTACCAAACCAGGGCTTTTAAAAGGAGGAAGAGGAGATGACTGCATTCTCAGTAACAGATTGTAAGCCTCCTTTTTCTTGCCTTCAAAATTCCCCAAATATTAGTCCACTCACGTCAGCTGGTCCTTTGCAAAGCTCGTATTTTGGGGTCAGGGGTAGCTCAGTAGTTGAGGCATTGGACTACGGTTCGGAAGATGCCAGGTTTAAATCCCACCACCACCAGGTTGTCCCTCTTGGGCCCTTGAGCAAGGCCCTTAACCCTCAACTGTTCTGGTGTATAAAGAGATAAAAATGTACGGTAAGTCGCTCTGGATAGGGGCGTCTGCCAAATGTAAATATATATACTGTATATATTTTTTTTTACGTGTTTAATCGGTTTATTATTAAACCGAACATGTCGGCTTATGACTTAAAATGCAGCCACGATGTGTTGTGTTTTGTCGAAAAACAATGCTGTGTGCCAAAAACATGTAAAAACCATGTAAAAGTTATCAAGCTGTTCATTCTTTGCCTTTTTTTTTTTTTTTTGTACTTTGTACCAAAGACAATTTCAAAGTATATCCTTCTTTGAAAGGATGCGGTAGAAATGCATATTGAAATTATGGCCACGAACTTACGGACTGAATTATGGACCATTCACATCATTTTAATGAACCATTTCTGCCATTTTTATTGTGTAGAAGAAGTCTGTGAACATGAATGACGGTCCAATTCATCGAACCTGGGGTCGAGGAAGGTCAGAAAGGAAACTACTTACAGTATATTTACAGTGCATTGATACTGTATATCTTCCCGATGAGACCAGATACCTTTGTGTTCTCACACTCACCCTGAGGTGAAGTCAGGCTGTGGCATCTGTCTTGATTATATCTGGCATTCACGGAGGCACCGCTACCACATTGCATCGCTGGCTGGAGCATCTGGTAGGCGGCCGTGTTCTAATCCGGGGTACGAGACAATCCCGGGGAACCAATTTTCCATACTGACAGACCTAAACAGGTGAAAAATTCATCACTGCTGAGACAGTATCAGGGGATAAAAAAAAAGAAATGTTCCATTTGCTGGTTTTTGGATGTAGCGCTTATGTTTATAAAATCTTATTTAGAATAAAATTACGATAATTAAATCTTTCAAAGAGCAGAATGAAAATCTCGCAAGCTGGGAAAGCATCTCAGCATGAGTCACTTCATGAGTTTGGGTGATTCATGGATATTAGAGAGAAAGGAAGAAGGATTTGTCCCAGCGTGTGCTGTTTGTAATCGGCAAATGGATTACTGTGTCCCACTGGCAAAGAAGGTGATCTTATATCCTTAACAGCTGAAAACAAAACAATTCATTTCGGCGGCATGTAGTAATAATTCCTAATGCATCACTGGTTCAGAGCTGTCCATATTAGAAAGCTCAAGCTGAATACCCGTGCAAGGCTACAACGAACCAAGTGTGCTTTGGCTGACATTGTCGATAAGCTGTAAATTCATTTTGGGAGAAATGGTAGCAATGCTAATCAAAGCCTATCCCTGACCTTACAACCTTCATATCTACTGTAGTTATACTGTAAACTGGTGCAGGATTTCCGTTTCCGTAAATGGTCATGCCATGCCACCTACACTAACTGCTGCTACGTAATATAATACACAAGATGGTTTAAGTCAATTGTGCTAACGCCGGTTTCGTTTTACTAGCCGGCCATATTTATTTAGTGGATGGACGGAAAAGGATTGTCGAGTCGAGGTCCAAATTTCATGTTTGTGTTAAGATTCAGATCTCTCTATGTACAGTATGTGCCATCTATAACATTTTAAATCTATGTCAATAAGCAATAAAAAATTTCCATAGCATTTCAAGAATATTTATTATCAATTTTCAGTAACTACGTTAAACGTGGACAGTTTGAACTTTTATGGCTGTGTATACAAGTATTTCCTTGTATTTCTATGGAATAGAATTAATCTTTAATCAATCCGGTTGCTCTGTCATACCGGGCTCTCAGTTCTGGTATTTTGCCCTCACCTCAAGCTTCTGTGGATTTAACTTCCATAAATTTTCGTTTCAATTCGTGAAGCTGCTTTGAGATAATAACCATTGTTAAAAGCACTATGTAAATAAAATTTATTTGAAATTGAACATGTTTGCCATAACTATGCATGTTTTATCTCATAGTGGCGCTTCACATTACTGCTTTTTATTGGGTCAGAGGTTTCGGGACATATGAAAGTAATTAGATTAAAACTTTGTTTTCATAGTCTACCTTCCTTTTTTTTTCTTGGAATAAGCCATGCTTTGATAGTCTATTACGTTAATTGGTTCAATTGGGTGACCCATACACTACATCCACGGCCACTTTGAGTGCAGAAGCTCTAGATTACTGATGTATTAGTTGTTGCTTTGTAAAGAATCTCAGGGTAAATAATACATTATAATATACTCATACGTACACTTTAGACTCATGTGTTGTAATGCATTCTTTTTAAAGTTAGGCACAGGTAGTCCCCGACTTTCGAACATGCGAAATTTCCGCAGATAAGAAAAGACTGCGGTTCTACTTCCCCTTCAATCATGGAAGCAGGTCACGTGTATTATGTGTATCACATGACGCTGCAATAATCCTCATTTCGGAAAATCCTCAACAAAAGTTCACAGTCCAATACGATGGAGGGAAAACAGAGACAAAATGGTGTCCGGTGATGATTCCGCAGTGCATTTTAAGGGCAAAAGCGCTAGAATACTGATGTATTAGTTGTTTTCATTTATCAGAAAAGCATCAGGGTCTGTATAGAACTGTCACTCTGTCCAGATGTGGACCGCAGGCCACCATATAGTGATGCCCGCTGTAGATGTACACTAGCTAATTCATTGTATCGTCTGCCTGCAAAGCATATGCGACACACAGGGATCACTATTCACATCAGCATCATCTGTCCTCCTGTATCCTCCTATCCTGTTCATCATGTGTGTGTTTGTGTGAAACAGACATCGGCCCAAATTCAAGCATTATTACTGTATATCCAAAACACACAACATAGGAAACTGCTTACACTCATATGGCTGAAAAAACATTCTGATCTTTTTAACTTTTTGTCCTTATGCCTGTAACAAAACTCCATAAATGCAAATTAAACAGATGCTAAAACGGCTTCCTCCTAAATATTTCACAATGGCACTGGAATGAAGGTTTCTGCTAAACGGATTGGTCCTGGTCCTGTGTGCTAAATCATTATTACGTTATATCCCCGGTGTAAAAGCATTTACATTATGATGGATATCTGCTGCTGTTTCTTCAGCAAGAACAGACTGCTGATCTGACGCCAAGAATCATCATCAAAAAAAAAAAAAAAAGAAAGCCACAAAATGCCAGGAGATTCCACTTTGTCTTATATATGATATGATATAAAATTACCCCCTCCCCACATGGTTCGACCAGCTCATAACATTGTTTGGCAGCATGTTCTAGTAGAGAGCACAACATATTGTGATTTCCTCAAACCGTGTCTGGTGAACAATTGTTGCAGCGTTCGTGGCGTGACCAGACTTCATAACCGCTGCAGTGTCGCCACAGTGCGTCAAAAGAAAGCACACTTCCAGATTTACTAAAGCTATCATAAAGAGCGTAAAGGATTGTGCCATGATTCGATTAATAGCATACTTACCATTTATACAGGCTCATATCTGGTATTATACCTTATTGGGTAGATGCACAGGTAACACAGATGTTGTAATGCATTATAACCTACCTGATAATCATGAGCCTGTATAAATGTTAAGTAGTAGTCATAATTGCATGCTTAACACTTTATTAACTTCATAATATCAGATTACATAAAAACACTATAGACACAGGTGTTATAATGCAGTTTAACACATAGTACTGTATGTGTACCATAATGTAAATTAGTATTCACATTGTTTTCTTGGTAACACTTCCTACCCATTTTGATGCATTATAATTGCTTTAATAATGTGCTTTATAGCATACATGGGATGCTACAATGCCAGGGATTAGTCTGTATAAAAATGTAACACTGTAAAGCATGTGATTTTATAACCTTGGATTTTATAATGCTTTATAATATGCTCATAAGTACTCCATAGACTCAGGTGTTGTAATGCATTCTTTTTAAAGTTGGGTATAGGTAGTCCCCGATTTACGAACATTCCACAGATACAAAAGGACTTTTTTGTATCTGTTTCCCATTCAATCACGGAAGTAGTTCACTTGTATCACGTGACACTTTAATAATCTTAATTTCGGAAAATCCTCAACAAAACAGAGTTCACAGTCCAATACAAAGATGCACAAACATTTTGTCAGAATTAAGAACAAATCGGACTTACGGAAGTGCTCCAGGAATGGAAACTCGTTCGTAAGTCGGGGACTACCTGTAGTATATTTCCTGTATAACAAATTAAAAACTCATAATGTACTCATTATACTTTATAAGTGCACAATGTGTTATATGACATACATGATGCACTATATTGCATGGTACGAACCTGCATACAGTAAATGCTCGTAAGTAGCTAAACTTGCATGTGCTGCACTTTATAAAGCGTATACCGCAAAAAAAAAAAAAATATATATATATATATTTTTTTTTATATATGTTTATATATATATATATTATATATATTTATATATATGTTCAGAAGTGTTATATTATAGGCACAAGTGGTATAATGCATTATAACTATTGTACCAGAATCAGGTCTTAGTCAAGTACTGGCTTTTTCTACTTACTGTATCTCTTACTCGTAAAATTCTTTTGATACTAGACTCTGGACGCTCATTATGCAACCCCAATCCCTTATGCAGCCCCAAGCAGGCGTCAATGTTGACAACTTTGATGAGAGGATAAAGTGAAACTTTATTTTTTTGACTGTGAAGGAAAAAAAACGCTATAAAACTGGACAGCGGGAAAAGCAATCAGGTTAGCTTATATTTTATCCCCTTTAATATTAATGACAGCAAATAAAATAAAGGTTAAGCTAGCGGTATATCGCTCACGTCTGTCTGACTTGCTAACCGATCTTAGCATGGCATCTCTTGGTCTGTTCATGCCTTGCTTGCTTGACAGTACTGTGTTCTCTAATAACAGTGACAGAGGTGAAAGTGAAATCCAACTATTTATTACATTTGATAGACACAAATGCGCAACAGTGTTGCAAATTTCAGCTCGGAAAAGCTTATTTTTATTATTTTTTTTCAAATTCAAATCAAATTTTTTTTTCAAATTCTTTTATTTCCTTCTGGATATATCTTATCTAACATTTTCAAAAATATATATCCTTGCCTTTTAAAGGTGGCAAATAGATGCATATCCCCAAGTTTCCTCCCCTAATTTAGCCGTTCCCAGTGCCCACCGTTGTATTTGCGCACTCCCACATTAACGACCAACCATGGAGGACGTACTCACTAACTCATCGTCTAGACCGCTTTATCCTGTATTCAGGGTCGGGGGAGCCTGGAACCTATACACCCTGAACGGGCTACCAATCTGAAGCAGACTACGTTTCTGGAAACGCCAAATAGCCTAATCTGCATGTCTTTGGACTGTGGGAGGAAACCGGAGTATCCCGAGAAAACCCACCAAGCACGTGGAGAACATGCAGACTCCATGCAGACAGAGGCGGGAATCGAACCCGGACCCTGGAGGTGCAAGGCGACAGTGCTAACCACTAAGTCACTGTGCCACGGTAGATATACTGTATAATAGTAAATGGCTTTTCCAATAAGCCCAATTGCATGTAATAAAATCTCTCTTTTCCAGTTTAGCTTTCAGCTACTGTACATCACTAGGACCAGCACCGTCAGCCTTTTGCATCTGCGAAGTGGATTAATGATGAGTTCACTCTGCAGAGAGTTGCTATACATGCAAAGCAGTTTCAGGGTCCTCTAGCGAAAGCCATAACAGGTGCATTTTATGCTGTATGTTGTGTTCACACTGCTCTTTGGGGGAATAGCAGCTACTGATATCAGTAAGTACTCAAAAGCAATGACTTGAACGTGTACTCGGTCTGACGAAAAGTGGTATCTGTGCATCGCTAATTATAACAAATGAACTATTATTAGTAGTATTATACAGTACATGATGATTGTAACATTTACATTCAGGGATTTGGCAGACACCCTTATCCAGAGCGACATTTTTATTCCATTATACATCAAAGCAGTCGAGGGTTAAGGGCCTTGCTCAAGGGCCCGACAGGTGCCAACCTAGGACTGTCGGAACCATAGTCCAATGCCTTAACCACTGAGCTACCCCTGATCCCAAACACTGTGTTTAACAACTTATAACAACTGTATCAATTGTAATACGTTATAAATGCTTGAATATTGTGCCAGATCAGTGTAAATCTTTCAGGAGTTACACAGTTGCTTAATGCATATTTCTTTGTAATGCATACTGTACAACGCCTTAATATCAGGTGATGTAAAGGATTATAATATGTGTATAAACTCATTGTATACTGTGTTAGTAATGCATTATAAAACAGACTGAGTAAACCTCCCGACCATCATACTGGATAAAGCGGTATAGACAATGAGTGAGTTATATTGCATTATGAATATACAGTATGACGACTTGTCATATATTGGAATTCAGTAATAAGCTGAATAAGTGTATGCATATACTGTTGTTACACTAATTGATATAAATAGGAAAACATTTATTTTAGTCAATAATTTGATAAGATTTTCAGACGAGTGCAGGAAAGGGCTGGGTCGAATCCAGCTGACTTTTTGAGAATCAATCAGACCAGTGTGTCAGTACCACCCAGCTAAGGTCAAATCTTTGACAATTTCATTTATAAAACTGAAGACTGAACTTAAGCATTCAATCTGCTATGTTTGACGCATTAAAGACAAGCCCAGACATTTCTAGAAAGGATGACGGGACGAACCTGGTGTATTTTTGGCCATCGAGTTGGTCTCCGGCCAAGTCCTTGACAGTTAAAGTACTCGGGATATAAGATGATATTATGTTGACCTTCCAGGAAAGGTGATCGTTGAACACTATTAGCCATAAGGCGGTATGTACTGTACTGTATGCGAGATGCCTTTCTGCCCTGCGCTGTTGATGGTCCGTGCCTGTTCCTTGGGAATATCTGTTAAACGGGGAAATTACATACACATTGATTGCTCCTTTTTTAAAACGAAGAGAAAAGTGCACTAAATAACCATTACTGCTCCGTAATTGCTCTCAACCTGCAATTACGCCTGGGCTATCCGGGAGATCACCTTTGCTCTTAACTCTTTAAAAGTTCCATCTCATGTTCATTTTAGGAGGACTTAAAAGGGTGTGTGCATTTGGGTATAATGGAGTCCCTTAAGCTCCATTCCCACCAGCATCTCTCTCTCCCTCTCTCTCTCTCTCTCTCTCTCTCTCTCTCTCTCTCTATCTTTCTATCTCTCTCTCTATTCCCCCCCCCCCTTTATTTTTTTTTATCAGTCATGCTGTGCACAATAACACTGTCTACAAGCTTCATTGAGTACAAAACCACTGTAGCAGCTTGAAGGCAGGATTTGTTTATTACTTGTTTGCGAAGCCCCCAGCATTCCCATCACGCGAGAAACATTCTGAACCCATTTGAGACGAAAATGACAATCACAAGGTAACACATGATTCCTCCATGGTTACATGTTAATAGTGAGTGTGTGAGTTCAAATGCACACCAATGATAGTACATAGTAACATTCGTACTTCCCTAACAGACAGCAACCAGCAGAAATACTAATAAAAAAAAAAAGGAAACTAAATGCTGGAAGGAAGCGAATGGAAATAAAAAGGGAAATAGCATCAATAATAGCACTTTAAGTGTGTGAAATTGTTCATTAGGCTGCGACGAATAAGATGATGATGTCTCTGTGGTGTTCAAAAAAAACATCTGTATGTCTGTCCATGTGTATGTCTGTCTGTCCGTAGTGGATAATGCCTTCCCTGGGGAGAAACAGAGTAAAAAAAAAAACGTAGAGGGAAATGAATGTTCTTGGAGTTAAAATACTCTGACTGTCAACTCAGCCTTGGGTAGAAACGTCAATGAAAGTTTTTTTTTTTTTTTCTTTGGACGATCAGCTCAAGGTGGTAGTAAAATTATTACTCTCTCTGCAAAAAAAATGCTCGAAAAAGGACAAAGTTAAGAATGTTCAATTTTGGTCATTCATGCATTAAGCTGTAATTTTCCTTTCATTTCTCTCTCTCTCTCTTTTACCATTTTTCCGGTAGTTCTTACCTCTTAGTTAGTTCTTTATTACCATTGTTTGCTACAAAAACAAAAAAACCCACATCTAATCCAACTTGATATAATGGACTGATAATAATGCGTAGTGTAATCTCATTGAGAAAGTTGATACACCTCCAGGGTCCGGGTTCGATTCCCGTCTCTGTGTGCATGGAGTTTGCATGTTCTCCACGTGCTTGATGGGTTCCCTCCGGTTTCCTCCCACAGTCCAAAGACATGCAGATTAGGCTAATTGGCGTTCCCAAATTGCCTGTAGTGTGTGAAAACGTGTGTGTGAGTGTGTATGTATGCCCTGCGATGGATTGCCACCCTGTCCAAGTTTGCTAGGATAGGCTCCAGGATAAAGCGGTATACACGAAGAGTGATCAGGCATAGAAAGGCAGAGAATGGAATGACTTTCTTTTTAGCTACTGTGAGTGAGTGAGTGAGTGAGTGAGTGAGTGAGTGGCCTCACACGTCCAGGGTCCGGCTTTGATTGGGGTCTGTGTGTGTATGGAGTTTGCATGTTCTTCCCTTACTTGGAAGGTTTCCTTCCACATTCCAAAGACATGCGGTGTGTGACATGCAAAGACATTCTTTTTATAAGTATGTAATGATTGTACAGTACATACAGACGGGTAACCAAGTGCACCAGCAAATTGAAATATTAATAAAGGAGAGAATAAAAGCACATGATCAGAGCAGTGCAATGAAACAGAATGTATATGAGCCTGTTCATATTGATGTCGAAGAGAGAGGAGATCCCACTCTCAGACGGAAGCGACTTCCTGTAGTTAGACTTTACAATAACTCCACACTGTGTTGTAATATACAGTATATTGTTTATTAGAGATGGGGGAAATCGATTTCACTGTCGCGTTCACTGTCAAGTTGAGTTTTGAGACTTTTGAGGAAGTAAAATGGCACCGTTTTTTTTTATAATCCTACAGGTGGCGCACTCTGAACTATTTACACATTTTCATTACGAGTGGCGCAGTGGTAAAGTGCTCGCCCTATCATCTATAGATCGCGAGTTCGATTCCCGGGTGATGCTGTAACCTCTCGCAGCCGGAGGTCTAGAGAGAGCTGATTGGCCGAGCTCTCTCTGAGGGGAGGGATGAGAGGTACTTCGTGCTCCCACATTAATCACGGCTCTACAGCCAATCAGGGGCGTATGTGAGCTCACGCAAGCGGAAGGAGCGGATAGCGCTGTCCTCCGAGTGTGTTACGCCTCCACGGTGTGTTCGAAAAGATTCGGTCGGCTGGCATCACGCGGTTCAGAGGAAACACGTGATAGCCTTCGGCCCTCCCGACTGAGTGGTAGTAGTAGCCTTAACGTGGGAGCCCCCTAGTGGCGGGGAGGAATTAGACACAACTAAAGTAGAAAGGAAGTAGTATCAGGTGGTGATTCCCATCCTTATAGTTTATATTGTAAAATTGCTGTGGTTGGAAAGAAATAGGTGTAAAGAGGTTCAAGTTGGTAGGAGTATCTCAGATTTACTGTACGTCAGGCTGCATTTTATTCCTTACAATATAATAATCATCTAACGTGGTTCCTCTATCAGCTTTCAGGTGTGACATTTTCTTGGATGGAACGACAAAAACCTGCAGACAGCACAGACCAGTATGGATAAGATTAAACACCACTGCATTAGAAGTTTTATAATGTCTCTTATTTCAAGGCACTCTTCCCCCCCCCCTCCCAATCTGAAACCAGAATATGGTTGTTCTGTTGAATTATGGCTTTCTTTTAACTGCCACCATGCTTGTTTACCTAGGTGCCTCTAAATATCCACCACCAGTTACCTTGGAAACTACATTAAGCAAATCAATGAAGGTAGTGTCACTGGATAGGGAGGGCATACTTCTCTTCTCTTCTCTTCTCTCCCCTCTCCCTCTTTTCTGTCCCCCTCCTTTGCTCTCTCTCTCTCTCTCTCTCTCTCTCTCTCTCTCTTGCTCTCTCTCTCCCTCCCTCCTTTCATTTTCCTCACTCCCTGCATTGTGAGATTGCATGCTGACAATCACAGCCCGAGCCGTTTGTGTTGTTGCGTCTGTCTGAGTTTTCAGGAAAGTGCCTCAAGATCTCTGATCCCATGAAAAGATGGCAAGCACGTGACGCCTTCCTTGCACTTTTTTTTTTTTTTGTTTGTTTTTTTGATTATCTTCCCATCTGATGTTCCAAGGCTGGCTTCACTTGACCATTTTCGGTTTCGTGTCACGGTCGCTGGCTTTTTTTTCTTATTGGTGGAGTTTTCTGCTCAACTGTTGAAAGACCATTGGGATAACTACTACTGTAGGTTTTCGGGATCGGTTTACAATGCGATGAGTGCATCCCACTATGATGAACCTGGATGGCCTCGAGATGATCGCCGTCCTGGTGGTCATGGGACTTTTCATCAAGGTCCTGGAGCAGTTCGGATTGTTTGAGCCTGTCGGTGGAGAAGGTAACACGCCGTCTTCGTTATCATGCGTTACCTGTTTCAGTGTGAAGAAATCAAAAGTTGAAGTCGAAAGGCTAACGCTCGTATCAAGGTTGTGTTGTGCAAGGCAGTCAGCTCGAATTCGCGAAGATGTCTGCGGTAAGTTCCACTGTGGTGAAGAGAGAGGAGTTTGATTACTCCCTGCAACTGTTGGCTCTGAAACTTTATCCCGTGAATCCTTGTACACCCCTCACCCCACCTCGCTGTGCCTCAGTGCACTTACAGCCTAATCAATAGTACGGCACAAAGAGGCTTCGGGTAATGCTCTTTTGGCGTCTCCGCTAGGAAATATTACTCTCTGTTGCTTGTCTTTTATTACATTTTTTTGGTTATAAGGAAAAACATCGGTCTGCAGAGCTTGGGCTATTTTTTTTGTTTTGTTTTTGAGTTGTGTGCTCTATGTTATACAGTACTTTTCAATCTATAAAGTTTTCAGATTTATTCCTGCGCAGCTTTAACTTCAGCCAGCCAACATCAATAATGTAATGAACTCGCTTACAAGTCGTCTTCGCATGCACGGCCAATCATTTAGTAGCAATTTTAAAACAATCTTCTTCGTGCATTGATAAATCCATACCGTATACCCTCATGTCCTTCACACCATAATGGTTAAGGCTGAGAAGGTTGAGGCTTTTTTCTCCTTTGATCTGCTATGCAGATTCTATCTTTCAGCTTCAGGCCTTAAAGTGCCATATATTGATGACAACGGTATCTAATCTACTTGCATGGCAATGGTCTTTTTATGGGAGGGTGTTTATCTTTAACTGAGACATGTGCTGATCCTGATGAAGGTTTGATTTGTAAAGGTCGGTTAAACATTGCAGTAAAAGTCTGGCTTTAAATCTTTTTGGTCGAGCAAAGAAAAGTGGATTTGGACTTCAGAGATTAGCATTTTGTATGCGTGTTACAGTATGTACACAAGGCATTTTAACATTGGGGTTCACTAGTGCAGTATGAGTAGGCGTCTTTCTCCTCCTCCTGATTCGCCCAACTCTATGACATTGATTAACCCCCTCCCACCCCCCCACCCCCGAAAAACCCTGTCTCTCTCTTCCACAACTCTCATCTAGTCTCATTTTCCTTAAAAGTAATGCGAAGTGAAATCTATTAATGTATTTTACATGCAAACGTTTTTTCTGACATCATATTCCTAGAATAGGGAAACGTTTTCATTATAATCATCTAAATCAGAGCTTTTCCTCCCAGGGGAGGGGCATCTCCCTATATGAGGTCATAATAGGGGAAAGTATAATTGGCCTTTTTAAAGTCCTGGCCAATTCCAGAATAGAAAGAAAGACAAGAATTTTGTATCTTTTTTTTTTGTTTGTACACATTAAAAATGACATTTTGTATAATATGCTCCGTTTAACCAGAGACTACCCCCCCCACCAAACCCGATCTCCAGGATTGACAGGTCTGCATGAGTAGTCTTTCTGCTTGCACCTTTGCCGCAATATATTTATTAAAATAATTCACTGTTTGGCATTTAGTCCACTTGGACTGGTTTAGCGACAACATAGCATATCTGTCATTTTTATTGACTGAAGTAGTGGCATTAATAAAACAGCCCTCCCACTCTCGATCCAGACCTCCACACTGATGTGTCTCTTGGAGCATGCCCAGCTGTGAAGGAAGACGTGCCAACTGATTGCTCATTTCTAAATTAAAAAAGCAAAGTTCTTTTTACTGCCCCTCACCCTGAGGTTTGTGCCAGACTTGCCAGGCCTGTACGAAATTTAGACGTATTCAACTGCATGAGAAAATGACTTCGAGGGCAAAAAAAAAAAAAAAAGCCAATAAATCGTCCATACACATTAAGCAAAGTGCTACCCTTAATATTAGCCGTTTTTAATATCAAAAGCGTTTCAACGATGGTGGGTTATTATTGCCCCATTCTGCGTATTTGAACTCTTAAGTCGTCTTTTTGTTCTGCCCCATTTTGCCAGTCAGGAAGAGGCTCAGGTCACAGCACCCTGCCTTTAAAATAGTGAATTATTAATCGTAACAAGCACTCCTGCACTTCACTGCTTCTGTTTATCGCCACACATCTGACATAACTCACCGTCAGTGACGACCTATAATGAATACGTGTCCAACTTGTGCCAGGTGGACAAAAGTCAAACTGTGAAGAGGGAATATCCATCACCCGTAGTGTGTGTGTGTGGAAATAATATTCCTGGAAATGATAATAATAATAATAATAATAATAATTGAACATAATGCAATGCATATTCATACTACTGTATTCTGTACAACACACTCTCATTGCTGTCTCATTCTCTAATCTATCCATTTGTACAGCTTAGATCTACAGTGATAGTCACATCCGCTTATTTCACTTACTCACCGATTGCTTTCTTGTTTTATTTTACCCACCATTAAGCCACACTCAGAAAGCCAAGTTCAGCCAAGAACTCTGCTCAATATTAACACTCATACTTATATTTATATTTTGCAATAACCTTGAGGGGAAGTTTGCATTGTCATTGTAACAGGACGGACCCTTTACGGTTCTAGTGGCTCATATCATATGGATTTATGTAATACAGAACACATCATCCAAAATGTTTGCTTCAGAGCGAAGGTAAACAGGCCATGCACACTAATTGGTAGGGACTGAATCGTGTAATTGTGATAGTAAACACACAAGACATTTCAGAGAGTCCTGGATGATTATTAAAGCAAACTGGAGTTAATGAGTCACATGTGATTCTAGAAAGTAATCATTCATTCTGCAGTCAGTTGTACCAGATACACTGTAATATAACATTATTCTATTATTCTATTCTATCACAGTATTCAGTGTTTAATGTCAATGTTGGAGCCTGGATAACCACTAGGGGTGTGTGATATGGAGCAAAATTATATCTTGGTATTTTTAGCCTGAATTTAAGATCAGATAAGATATACCTTTATTCGTTCCATAGTGGGGAAATCTCTCTCTCTCATACACACACACAGACACACACATACACATATACGTTGGTCATAAGCTTTATTTTCTCTACATATCAGGTGACACACTTCTCCAAACAATGGATGAGCTGGTGGAGACCATCTTTTAAGAGGCCTTCTTCCTGAGGAAAAGTTCCACCTCAGTAATCCCCTCGTCGATAATACAAATTTTATGACCGCCCGTCGTATATATCGTGCATTATTTTTAAATAATTGGGCTCAGTGTTACATTGACAAAGTTGTTGTTAGTCTTTCGACTGTTCCTCGCCACAGGTTTTACGCCGGATGCCCTTCCTGACGCAACGCTCTCATTTAATCCGGGCTCAGGACCAGGGTTCAGTGGCTGAGTTTTGGCCACTGGCTGGGAATCAAACCCGGGCCTTCCGCATGGCAGGTGAAACACCTACCACTGAGCCACCAGTACCCCTGTTCCATTGACAGAGTCAAAATCCCAAAGTACAAAACACTCTTTGAACTGCAATTTGCAAAGCTTATAGTGTTTAGTATGGCAACACACTTAAAACAGATAAAAATGAAAAAAAAATAATAATAATACTCATAGCAAAAGCACTGATATGGGCTGATGGGACGTTCAGAACAGATATGCCTGATTAGTAAGCAAATGAACTTCAATGTAGGCAGGATGTGTTGGAGGTTGTTCAATGGTGGCCATGTTTGCAATTTGTGGAGCATTGAGGAAATTGTGGAGTCCTTGGTAAGTGCTGGCTGTGAATTGACGGAAACCTGCCACCTACTGTACATGTATATCTAAGCCTTCTAAGAACTCACTCTACAAGCCAAGCTCTTGAAGGGTCTTCCTCAGACAATGTTCCTCTTTGTTCCTCTTGATAAGGCATAGGTGTCTCAAGATACAGTTTGAATGGATTATTCTAGATGACAGTGATGTTGCAAGTACTGTAAAGTTTGCAAGTTACCTCATTAATTCTCTTATAGAAGAAGACTGATTATCGTATTCAAGCCAACGTACTTGTGATTCAGTTTTCTACAGCCTTGTCTATTCTGTAGGTCCTGTGTGCAGACTCGCACTCGTCACTGGGTTAATATCGTGATGTCTCTCCATAACATTGATCTACAAAACACTTTCCTCTAGCTGTCTGTCCCAGTCGTCTGTATAAGTTCACTCCATTGAAACCAGTTGTCCACAAAAGGGGATGTTGTGAGGCTGGGTGTATTCTGTGCATGGGAGGCCAGTTCTCTCGTTGTAAGCTGTAAGGAATGTACCCACTTCTTGGGTCAGCTTGCTCAGTCTGTCTGTTAGATTGGTAGTGAAAACCAGATGTAAGGCTTAACATTACTCTCAGCTTCTCCATGAAGCCAGACCGGACTCGAGATATCAGCTATGTGATACGGTATCCCTGCATTAGAGGGTTTGTGGTCTAGTGTAAGCCACCAGCAGTGCTGGGGCTTATACCTCCAATCTTCTGATCAGTGACCTATAGCCTCAACCACCAAACCACTGCTGCCCTATAACATATTTGTAGTGTATTCCCATGCATCAGGGAAATCAGCAATGAGACCAGGGGCATTGTGGAGAGGGGGTGGCACTATAACAGGACGGTAAGGTAAATGGCACCTTGGTCCAGGCAAAGCAGTTCTAGAGTATCTGTTCTAGAGTATCTGTTTGCGCACTAGGCAAGATCTAATACAGTACATTATGAATAAGTTTGTCAGCCCTCGGGGGACGTCTACCGGGCTAGGGCCCCCATCAGTTGCCTACCTTGCTTGTTGACAAGCAGCACCCTAGGGTGCAGGCACAGGTGGCATAAGTTACTACATACTTGTTAATGTCAGTGAGCATGTAAGGCCATCTTCGACTACTATAGGATGTATTTCAGGATGGGAGATGAGGTGATGGCTGTCTTTAACTTTTTGTAAGCTCATTCAGCTTTGAGATTCCATGCAAGATTCTTGAGAGATCACATCTTAAGATACGTTGCACAACTTTGACCATTTTTGAACTGGGACATTCAGAAACTACAGTCGATGTTTCTTGACCCGATGGTATTCAGGTTATGCATTGTATGCAGTTATTATCAGTGTATTTTCCAGTATTCATCATGGGGTAAAACTGTTACTTTGTGCAGTCACTCAGTCACCTTATAAATTTGACCTTTGATGGACAGTGTGGATAATTCTGGTGTGTTGTTTTGGGTTTTTTACACCTCATTTACCTGCTGTAGATTAGCTAATGCTTCTTACTTAAATAAAAGCAAAGTTTCGATGTGTGACTGCTTACAGTATATATTATATACAGTATTTGTCTAATACCCACCAATAGATAGATGACAAGGGATTACACAAAATGTACACGATGCACAAATGCGATAATGGTAAAAAAAAAAATAGGCTAAACATGCTAATGGACAGTAAAATACCCTACGTGACCTCAAGCCCACTTCAAATAATGTTTCTGTTTATCTGCTTAGAGGAACTTTCAATGTAAAACCTGACAAGGAGAACACATATTGGACAATCTGTTACAGAATTCAGTTATGATGTTATTGGGAACATTTTGTACAGTGGTATGAAGAATAAATCTTAAAGACTACTGTAATTACACAGGCTTTGGTCAGATAGCAGGCCTCTATATATGCTAAATAAGAAATCTAACTCCGTAATGGTGCCAGGGTTGGATCCAATTCTACTTTAATACTGTCCCGAGCCTCAAAGCCTGGAGGCAGAAGCTGAAAAATCATTCAGCATGACCTTAGCATCTCTTTACAAGCATCCCTCTCCCTCCCTCTCTTCCTCCATCCACAATAACATTCATAGTCATTAGTGGGTAGATGTATGTGGACTTTCTGGTGAAATTTAAATGGATCCCTGCTACTCTAACGAATGAGGAAGTTTTGTTTCACTAGTGCATCTTCCTAATTGAAATGTCCGACGATCAAACTTTAATCTGGGAATAAGAGCTCTGGGTCTGGTAGATGCCGATGGAGGCCGATGAGGGTGACATTGTTGGGAAGCCCTGCACGAAAGGGGAACCTTATTCGTTTTCATTTATGGCTCTATAGATAACATGTCCAAATTACAAGCAGAGACAGTCCCATCTGTAATTGGAAAGCAGTACTTGGATCGAAACTGGCTATAAACCTGTGGCGGAGTTTGTTTTCTAGAAGTAGTTTTATAGATCCTGGATTTTATGAGGCAAAGAATTAGTTGGCATGCCTGATAGGAAATGAGTGACTTGAGATAAATGAAAAATAGATAGTGTAGCGTTTCATTATTAGAGCCTGTTGTTGGTTGCTTCTTGTAAAGTCGCACTGTAGCATTCTGCTAATTTCGATTATTATTTTTTATATGATATCTTCTTTCCTCAGCTGGTATTGTAACAAGAATTTGTTAGATGAAAAAGTTTCTCACCTTTCTTTCACTCTTTTCACATGTATTTTTACCCTCACATGTGAAGCATGTGTTTAGTCCTTGGGTGTAAATAATGTTTCACATGCTTTGAAGAAAGTTCTACATTCTGAATCAGTACCGTATTTATATATACCACCTACATCGTCTCACAAAATGTAGCAAAAAAGTAGCCGGCTCAATTACTGTGAAGCCATTTGAATCGTGTGTCAGCCAAAGAACTTTAATAGACCTACAGTATTGTACTGAAAACAAGAAACGTGAATTGCACTATGTTCAGTTTGACTATACTTTAAAACGTTTTAAATGTGGATGTGGACGGGTAAAATACTTTGAGCAGGTAATCATCTTTAGGATATTTTTACTTAAGGTTCAGGAGAATCTCTTTAAGCAAGATTGTCATGAAACATCATTTTATCAGCTTTTTGGAAAAGTCACAAATAAATATATATATTCATATTTATGTATGCTGTAAATGTACACTACCAGTCAAAAGTTTGGACACACCTTCTAATTCCATGCTCGTTCCTGGTTTTTATTTCCTTCTACTTTGTAAAACAATGCTGAAGGCATCCATGATGTGCAATAATCTCCGTTGAACAGTTGATATTGAGATGTGTCTGCTACTTACTGTATGCTCTGTAAAGCCTTCAACTCTAATCTGAGGTGCTGTTTATTGCCGATTTGAGGTGGGTTTTGTTCTTGCTTTCCTGGGATGGTCATAAGAGTGAGTTTCATCGTGGTGCTTGATGAGTTTTGCAAATGCACTTGACAATACTGTTCTTGAAAGAATATGTATAATATTTTTTTTGTTTGTTTTTTACTCATTTATTATCTAATGCCAGAGGTCGGTAGAGTAGGCAAAGATTGTACGTAAGTAAGAGTAGCTGTACTTCAAAATAATATTACTCAAGTAGAAGTAAAAAGTAGTCATCTGAAATATTACTCAAGTAAGAGTAAAAAAGTATTTGGTGAAAAGATACTCAAGTACTCATGAATAACTGTTTCATTATAATGTCTGATTTATTTCATTTCCAAATAATGAAATAAATTAATTAAAAATAATAATAAATGAATAAAACACAATTTTTTTTAATTTATTTATTTTTTTTTATACAAAACATCACTTTTTTCACAAAAAACTTCTGAAACAAATACCTACTGTAGGTAACATATGAATGTTTGAACACTGTAAACTATTTCCTGTGTAAGATATACTGTATATTCAGTCGCCCTGGAAATGACTCAGCAAATAGAAAATAACATTAGACATGTGTACATGAGGTCTCACTTTACTATAAACTGTGTCCAGCAGAACAAATGTAAGAAACTTATACATTTTAGCCTCTAGCTTATTTGCTAATTATATACTGTATGCTAACATTGCAACATTAAATAAAACAGCTAAAGTAACCTGCGACATGTTTCCTTCGCTGTCTACCACAGCTGAAGATTTTCTTTCCCAGCCAGTTAGTGTGTGGTCATGTGACTCCATGTGGTTATTGTTATTGCTGTTGATTGGTCAAAAGGAGTCATGTGATTATTGATCACCTGATTGGTGAAACACAGTCACATGGTACTGTAGGTCCACCGGCTGCATTTCTCTGGCAAAAATAAAGAATATCTAATGTGTAGAATAAATGGTTAGAAAAGTAACGAGTCGAGTGTA
>JAQMYG010000013.1:9946189-9956208 GCA_030014215.1 Clariallabes teugelsi
CCTGGGATAGGCTCCAGGTCCCCGCGACCCTGAATAGAGGATAAAGCGGTATAGAAAATGAATGAATGAATGAACTTTTGCCATCAAAGGCAGACACAATGTGTCTTGGACCGGATCAAAGCACTTCAAAAACTCCAGTACTGTAGTAGTATAAACTCACTCACTCATCGTCTAGACCGCTTTATCCTGTATTCAAGGTCGCGTGGAGCCTGAAGCCTATTGTAGGAGGCTTAGGGCACAAGGCGGGGTTTAGGGCACACCTGGACAGGGTGCCAATCCATCGCATGGCACACACACACATACACACACTCACACACATTTTAAGTATACACTATACTGTATATATAAATCAAAGAACCTCTGTAGTCCAACTAGGGACCATGGAGGCCAATGGTGACACTTGGATGTATACCCATTTTAAACAACTATGGTAGCACCTCGGGTCAACATTCACACACATCCACACACACTACAAGCAATTTGGGAACACCAATTAGCCTAATCTACATGTTTTTAAACTATGGGAGGAAATAGGAGAACCTGGAGAAAATCCAGCAAACAGACCAGACACGGGAATTGAACCCAGGACATGGAGGTGCAAGGCAACAGTGCTAACCACTAAGCCACCGTGCCACCATATGAAGATGCCACCACAGTATGTATAGATACTATGCATGGCTTCCAGTAGTGCATCCTGTTGGTGCACATGCACTTAGCCATCCAAAAGTGTGAAACTACCGGAGTTTATATCGACAACAAAGTAAACCCTGAAAATGTAATTTATCAGCCCAGACCAACTTTTACCTTTACACCCTGGTCTAGATTTGGTGCCGGCATGCTCAATATACAGAGGTAGTAGACAGGGGTCAGCATGGGCATTCTGACAGATCTCCAGCTACTGTACGCAGTCCCATCCAGAGAAAGCCTGACACCTGTCCTGACAACTTTCCAGCATAACAGTACCGTTTTCAGGAATTTGTTTTACAAATCTTTTTTGTGCTACTTTATCAGGTTAACAATGTAGAACCAGCATTGCCACTAATCATAAATCCTATGTATCAGGCTCCTGTAACTGGCTAACCATAGTCTACCCCCCAAAGGCAGCTAGGCAATTGCTAGGCAACTAGCAATTCAGGCTAGTCCCGTGATCCTTGGCTGGCCATGACCCTGTTGACGGTTCACTGGTTGTCCTTCGTTAGACCACTTTTGGTAAGTACTAACCACTGCATACTGCAAACACCTCAGAAGACCTCCCTTAGTGGAGATGCTGACCTACTGTACTGTAGGCTAGTCATCACAATTTGGTCCTTGTTAAAGTCACTCGGGCCTTTATGCTTGCCCATTTTTCTGCATCATACTGTAAATGTTAATTCCGTCAACCTATTAGTGGTTTTAAAGCTATGACTGATCAGTGTACCAAATTATAAAACGTTTGGCTGTAGACAAGCAATGCAGATCAAGACGAGCCTGCCAGATCTGTTGATGTTTTACCATACTAGTATTAAACCTTAAATTTGTCCTTTGTTGTAATATTTAGTGTTTGGTTAGATGTACGTAGTATTTCATGTTAGTGTGTGATCGCCTTCTTTTCTACCAGAAGAGTTTTTTTTTTTTTTCTTTGTTTATGCAAATACTAATGTCACAGCATCATGTACCACTTCTATTTTTCCTTACTTCATCATGCAAACAGAGGCATGCTGGGAAATACAATTACAGGCACTGAGGAAAAGTAAATGTAGGCACCAAGTCTTCTCAGTAAAAAAAAGACATGCATTATCTCAAGTTATATCACACATATCACTCAGTGACTCACGACATAACAAGTAAGGTTGTATAGCGTTGTGAAAATGCCGGAGTCCAAACACTTTCAATTATTGATGGCTGCATTTAGACGTCCCATTTCACCTCCACATTCTAAGTATTTTCAATTTGAAATAATTTTCACACCAATATGTCTATGTCTACACCAGGAGACATTTTTACAAGGACTAGCGTATCATAAAATATCAGTGTATTTTTTTCCCCTTTATGCTGAGTTACAGTACACTGGGAAGATTTTTTGTTGAGTTTTATTCAGTGTTTATCATGGTTTTTTTTTCTCACAAAATAAATTTACTTCAAGTAAAGATTAGATTTCCCTAATGTGTGAAAGTAAGCTAAGTGTAATTCCGGAAGAAAGCCACAATCTCTCCTGTTCCCTATGTACATGCCAAAATAATGAGGCAGAAAATAAATTAATTAGGTTTTATGTTAATTTCGGAGACTGTTAGATAATAGCTTTTTTTTTTTGTGAACAGCATACTTGACAAGCAGAAAATATTCAGCGAGTCACCATCTGCCTCCCACTTTACTTTAGAATTTTTATGACCTGTTTCAGACAATTACCCTCATTTTTCTGAACATCTCAATTAGAAATAATATATCAGAAATTGATGTTATTAGTAGAGCTTAGCTTCTAGGAACTGACCTGAGACAGACCCATTAGTCACAGTCAAATTAACATTTCATCCGCATGATTTCATACAGAATATGAGTGAATATAAATTTCTATAAATTAAATTGACCTTTTTTTTTTTTTTTGCTCTTGCTATACACAGATCTAATGGGTTATTAACATGTACGGATGACAGTGAAGGCATTTCTATGAACCCTAATATTGCACTAATAACCAGGATAATAGTCCAATTAGACTGAAAATGCATCATGTAGACTCAAATTTTGAGAGGGTTGAGATGAGAGGTGTGGTGCAAACCTTTGATAATCCATTCTATAGCTTATCCTTGTGAACACTTCTGAGATCTGATCATTTCTCTTTCTGGTAGGGGAATTTTGCTTTCATTCATGATCAGTCTACGAGAAGTAGACTCTCTACCACTTGTTTTTAATTTCGGCGACTGGGGCTCAGGTAGAGTACGGGGCACGGGTTGGCTGTCATATGTAGTAATGCATCTAATCAATCAAAGGTGAGATTAAATTCTTGCAAACAATCCTCTTGCAAACTCAGAAGGCAGAATTTATAGGTGGCTTAACCGAAAAACTGGAGAAAATAACTTCATTAAACACTTACCATTGGCCAGAACCACTTAGTTGGTGAATAAAAGTAACATTTTAAAAGAATGCTATGAGCATGTAAATGTATATCTAATTGCATCAGCTTCGATGTAAACAGTTAAATTGAAGAATGTATTGAAGAATGAACAAATTACTGCATACTCTAAGTGGTGTACTGCGCAGATTGTTATGTTGGTACTAAATTGGTCTGAGAATGATAAGGTATGGAGCAGAATGATCTGTCCAAGTGATCCAGTCCTTGTCTGAACTACAGGAGAAGCAACGTCAAAAAAAAAAAAGTTCAATGAATTGACAAACGATCTGCCAATAGATGACCCAAGCTGTCAGAAAGAGGTTTTTGTCCTCTGATCCCTCTCGAACTACTTTATCAGGATGACAACCTAGAACTCTCGGTGATGGTACTTCAGTGTTTGAGATGGCTGGCAGGAGGCTTAGGGCACAAGGCGGGGTACACCCTGGACAGGGTGCCAATCCATTGAAGGGCACACACGCATTCACACACATTCATACACTATGGCCAATTTGGGAACGTCAATTAACCTAACTTACATATCTTTGGAATGTGGGAGGAAACCCAAGCACGGGGAGAACATGCACACAGAGACGGGAATCGAACCCGGACCCTGTAGGTGCAAGGTGACATTACACTACCATGCCGCCCACGGTTGGATTACTTGTTGGAAATTTTTGAGTTTAAATATCAACATTGCCAAGCCGCCTCTGTTCTAAACTAATCATCCTGTCCACTTTCAATTGAACAGTAAGTGTCTTTTGATGAAAGCATCCACCATATGATTGATTAAAGATGAGATGGTTTAAGACTATGTATCAGGCTCCTGTAACTAGCTATCCATAGTCTGCCCCCAAAAGGCAGCTAGCTGTCTTAATACATCCTGCAGTAGGTTGGTATTGTTGGTCGGCATTGAATTCTGTCAATCCTGCTGGAGGATATAAGATTCAATTATTTATCATGTCACATGTGCCCTACAGCACAGTGAAATTATTTTTTCACAGGAAGCTGAGGTCAGAGAGAATAAAGTGCCCTTGGAGCAGATAGGGTTAAGAGATTTACTCAAGGGCTCAACAATGGAAGTCTGCCAGTGCTGGGGCTTGAACCCCCGACCTTCTGATCTGTAGCCCACAGCCTTAACCCATTGAGCTCCTGTCTTCCTACAGTTCAACTCGGTGTTATTCTGGACGAATAAGCTGCCACACTGTGTGATACACAACTGATCATTACCCTGACACTGGGCAGCTCATTTTACCCTTTAACAAAAATGCTGTTATCAGTGGTTGAACTATTCAAGGTGGAGTTTAGTTAACCTTTTCCCGCTTCATAATTATTAGTCACAGATTTTTTTTCCTCCAAAAAGCCACATGAAATTGTTTCTTTTATAAATAATTCCATATAACCTGTCTATGTGGATAAACGTTGAAAACTGTACATTTCTGTTGAGTGAATATCAGGTTTTACTGTAAATCTGCTGGATACCCCACACATGAAGTCCTCTCATTCATCACTTGTATGGCTATTATCAGTCCATTATACGGTTCAGAACAGGGATATCACTTCATAGTAGTAGTCCTCATAGTTCTCCCAAAGTTGCCCCTGGATGACCTCAGTAAACAGTGCGGCTGAGCCAACTCCCTAGTAAGGATCAGATAAAAAGAGCCTGGGGACATTTTTATCCCGAACACTACAAAATTGTTGACTGGACAAACACAGCAAATTTGTGATGTCAAGCCAGAGGGTGACAACTTGCTGGCAGTGGCAATGCGAAAATGAGATCAGTTGCAGTATGACGGCTTTAAAAACATCAAATTACACTTTGATCCTATTGGGGAAGAGGTTGTGTCAGCCCAGTATTATGTAATCATATGCAATGATTAAGCCAAAAAAAAAAAAAAAAAAACCACCTCTGGCACAAATGCCATAAAAATTGCTTGTCACATGGGCTTGGAATTTACACAGACACCTTTAAAATACAGGAATTCATTTATTTTAACTCATATTGTAGTAGGTGAGCATTATTTGTATAGTACCAATTATGTTTTTGGATGAAGATACACCAATCAGTCATAACATAAAACCTCCTGGTTAATGTTCTTTAGGTCCCCCTAAAAAGCTCATTAAAGTAGCTCTCACCTATCAAGGCATGGACTCCCCAAGAACTCTAAAGGTGTGTTGTGGTACAGTATTTGGCAACATGACACCAGGTAGCGCCAAGGCAGCACATCCATCGAGTCATGTAAGTTGCAAAGTGGGACTTCGATGGATTGGATTGTTTATCCAGCTTTACCAGTTTGTCCCTATTTAGTAAGCCAGAGTTGAGCAGAGTTTACACTAAATCACAAAGACTAGCTGGAAGGGTCTTCCATAATGGTTGGGCTTTCTAGGAAAAAGCTCTGTTTTTTTTTTATAATACATACAAACATCCAGCACCTTTTAATTGAAGTAGGTGAGGTGGATCATACAGTAGAATACCATCAATAAGACCATACTACTGTACCAATGCAGTATGGATAAGATAGAGGTGATATGGTCATCTCTCTAAATGGTTCCTCAAACCATTCCTGAACCATGTTTGCAGTGTGGCAGGCCACATCATCCTTCTGAAAGATTCCCCTGCCATTGGGGAATACCATGGACATGAAGGGGTGGACTTGACCAGCAAAAAATGTTTAAATAGCTGTTAAGTGTCACAGTACCATCCAGGTAACATCCACTTGAGGGCCAGGAAGAGTCAGTTGTAGAAGAAGATGGGCTGTATATTCAGAGGAGAGAGAGAGAGGAGAAATAAATGTTTTATATTTCATAAGAAGGACATAACACACACACACACACACACACACACTGAGAGCAAGCAGTATATCCTATCATTCGACAGAAATCAGCATAGAAGACAGAAGAATAAAGATAGAAATATAACATCACTGAATTAAGAATGTATTTCCATACAAACAGTTTTGTAACAACCGAACTTTGATTTCAAATGCTCAAAGTATTTTCAATTCAAAGTATAAGTTCTAACCACAACAGTGTCGAAACCCTGAAATCGACAAAGCCCATATGTGTACAAACATCATAAAATATTCATAGAAAATGAGAGAAAAGCTTAGCACATGCTGCACCATGCTGTTCTGAAGGTTCGAATATTGTCACATCTCCAAAAGATGTCAAAAGTATTAAACCTTGATTTTTATACGGAGGGGAATATGGTTGTGTTATGCGGAGGAATGAAACGCAAGGACATGTAAATGAAATCTTAATTTCTCCTAAAATCTGTTTTTTTTTTTCTCAAGTAAATAATAAATAATACTTGGAGGCAAAAGAGGGCATTTTAAGTCAGTTTAACCTAAAAGTGTAAAAATAAAAATGTAAATGTCCTAATGGTTAGTGAGGAAATTCCTAATATTACTGTATTTCTTATGACATGACCTCTCTCATGCTTGACCCCGGTGAGTGTATGCTTTAGATCATCCACAGTTTGAGATTTCCATCGATTTGATAATGGTTAATCTTGGTTCCAGAAATTCTGTGGCTTATCTTTGGATTTCTTGCAAATTCTAATTCTTCTGATTCTTACTCCTAATATGGCCGTCATATTTCTCCTCTGAATGGTAGCTCATGATACTTCTATCTCCCGCTCCACAGTGGAGGTGTTGGTGATGTCACTAATCTTTACAGTTCTTACAATGGTCCTTTCATTAGCTGCTGTTGTTTTCTTTGGCTGACCTCTTCAGTGTCTGGTTATTAGTATACCAGTAGTTTATTCCTTTTTCAAAATTGATTTATATAGCGCTTTTATCAATGGTCATTGTTGCGAAGCAGCTTTATAGAAACAAAAAAACAAAAAGAAGAAGTGAAATAAATATGAAATGTGTATGAATTTAAATGATCAGATTGTCCCTGATGAGCAAGCCAAGGTAGACGGCGGCAAATAAAAATGACCTGAGATGGCGAGAGAAAGAAACCATCAGAGGAACCAGACTCAACAGGGACCCCATCCTCAACTGACCTTGCCATTCCAGTACTTTTGGGGCGGACTGTTTTTTATTTTCTGCCTTGAGTCATGACATAGGGAAGGTTTATCATACTGTATGTACGTAACAAGACCTTTTGCATTTTTAAAAGATGTGAGACGAGTAGTTAAGAGGATAGTTATTAACCATTGAACAGTATGAATTCATTTCATACTTATAATTATAGACCATCGACTAGTATGCATTTAGTGTTCAATTGCATTTCGCAGGTATGGATGGAAAGGGATTTTTTTTCCCAATAAACCATATTGCACAAATTGTATAAAGGCTTTCTGAAATGAGTTTAAAAGTAACAGAAGTGACTGTATTATCTTGTTGATTTTCAGTACGTTCCTTTCCTTAAAGGAAAAGAGTGTTATGTTAAGCTTATAACTGAGGAAGTCTCCCACCCAAAGCCCTGAAGCTCTGAAGCTTGAGGTTCAGGAGACATGAATGAGGGGAAGCGAATAATAAACATTCTCTCTCTCTTTCCCTCCCTCCCACCCACTGCTTGTTCTTCCTTCCTCTCATTCAGTCACCATCATTGTGAACTTTAAACTCGTGAGCTGCAAAAACAGACCACGCTACACTGGACAGAGATCTGGTCGCCTCAATATTATATATTTTTTTTTCAGGCACAGGGAAAGATCGTTTCTTTGTAACGATGTCTGATCATTTTATTACTCTTTAGTGATTCTGTGATTACCTAAGATGAAGATGGAGTTAAGCATTAACTGGATCATCAGCAATCAACAGCAACTTTTTTTTCTGGAGGTTTATGGCTGATAAGATGGTAACTAGTTCAAAAGTTAGCAATCACCCCACAGCAGAGCGGAGTTAAGCATTAACGGGAGCTACGCTTACAAACTACAGAACCCTTGTGAAAAGACCTCCAAAACCCTCATGTCTGGGAAGCTGTAAGAATCGCTATCAGAGATTACTATATATTTGCTGCTTAGAGGGATCATCGCCTCTATTCTCTCAGATCTTTAGAGGCGAGAGGGGCAAAACTATGTCTGCTACTCTGGATGAGTACTGCGGGTCAACTTTTTGGGTGAGCTTTGAAACACTATTTCTTGGTTTATCATAATTTCACACTTTGGTGGTATCTTTGTGGTTTAATTTTTCTGCTTTTGTATTTATACAAAAGAAATGAAAGTCACTGAGTTATCTGCTTGTGGTATCTTTTGTATTATTATAATACTTAGTTATTAATGAAGTATAAGCAATTTAACCACATATTGTAACAGACTTGAAGTTCTATGAGTTTATGAAGATTGATATTCACGTGTATAGTGAAACCAAGCGTTACAGCTGTTCTATTTTAAATTAGTGTTTTATATTGTATTCTTAAGGATTGATTATTGAGACCTCTGAAAAAAAAAAAAAAATAATGGTGTAATCCTGATATAATGTTTTAATATTTAGTAATTCCAATTTTCAAGCCATAATAGTACATTTTATGAATTTCATAATTTATTATTTATGATTTAACATAAATGATACATTGATTTAACATAAATGATACATTGATAGGAAGGTTCGCCTTTTAATATAAGAAATAACTTAATGAGAGTCTGTAAAGTTGTATATTCTAGAACATTCTAGAGTTAATGATATTACCAAATGATATTCGCTTATCAAAAGAGTTCAGTTTATAATCATGTTGATAATAATGACCAAGCAGGAGCCATGACGGGCATGACTTCACCTGCTATCTCTGGAGCATGAGTTTGCAATTTAGTACGTCACGAAAGCTTGCAAGTCACATGGTACAGTATTATCCAGGCACTATTGAAACCTCTATTTTCAACTGTAAACATCTTCATCACAAAGTAATTAAGAGTAGTAATTAAAATTTTTTAAAGTAAAGTCCTACAGAGTTATTGGCACACTTCATGAAAATGAGTCAAAAGTTTAAAATTTGCAATGAGTTCAAACATACCTGGATGGATTTATGGACTCATGTTTAATATAAACATCTTTTTAAGGATACATTTTTTTTTTACATGGTACTAAACCGGTACATTACGGTATAAACCTGAAGTTCCCTGCTGTATTTCACCCACAACCACATGTTGCTTATTAAAGTGCATTGTAAGTTATGTGAAAACCAATCACTCTATACTATAGTGTAGTTACAATAAGTAATTCTTACTGCCTGCTTTCTTTGTAATCTGAAAATGAACTGTGAATTTCGAAAGTCTCCCTATCCTTGATAAAACGGATTGTTTTCCACAAGCAAATAAAAAAATTCAAATGAAATATAAGTCTAAATGTTTTAAGGTCAAAATACAACGTAGACTTTTTATTTCTATGACTAGTTCATAGTAAAAATTATATATTGTACATGTATATACATGTGTATGTATATATTTGTACACTCATTTCTTTTTTTGTGTTTTCGATTTGATTTAATAATCAAGGTTCAATATTTTCTGCATCCACTGTATTTTAAAATGAAATGAATGAAAATATTTGCTTTATGTACATTTTAAGAACAATGAGAATACTTTACTTCTTCAACACACGTTAAGGAATGCTTAACTAAGGACGTGGTTAAAATCATATTGATAATAGTTAATTGATGATAGTTAAGATATACAGTATTATGAAATGAATGACCGTGCCAAAGCTGTGCTGTGTTGATAATTATGTCTAAGACTACCTTTGGACCATGAGTTTGCAACAAAATCTTGCAAATCACATGGTACTAAACATTTTCAAGCTCTATTTTCAGGTTTGATATTCATTTGGCTTGTGGAAAGAGTCCTTACTGGATCGCATGTTTTGAAATTATAGTAATTAATTGTTCCATACAGTGAGCTGCATAACTATTGGCACCCTTTATATATACAGGGAGTGCAGAATTATTAGGCAAGTTGTATTTTTGAGGAATAATTTTATTATTGAACAACAACCAT
>JAQMYG010000013.1:10009195-10028691 GCA_030014215.1 Clariallabes teugelsi
CCCCCCCCCCCCCCCCCCCCCCCCCCCCCCCCCCCCCCCCCCCCCCCGCCCCCCCACAGGGCCTCACAGCGAACATTGCATTTAATCGTTGAATCAGACTTGGATGCACATCTCTGTCTTTCACAGTAAGTCTGTAAATATTTTTCAGCTATACAGCTACAGAGATAATGCAGGAGTTGTGTAATGTAAAAAATCTTTATGAAATTGGAATAGTGGAACAAATGGATAGTGTCAGAATAAAATTTGCATTAAAAAAAACTGTTTCTTTTGGAAATGTGAATTCATCAGCAGATATTGCATTATTATTATTATTATTATTATTATTATTATTATTATTATTATTATTATTGTGTGTTTTAATATTTACAAAATTAATTGCTTCATTAATGTCAGTGTAATAATATTATGGTAAAACACTAAATACTGTAATTATGCAATTTTTCTGCAATTATAAGGAAATGTTTTGCACACAAAAAATATTATTAAATTTTATTTATTCATTTTTATTGTATGTTTTGTATGCCTATTTATTTTTGTCAGTGTGTGCCGAGATATGCTGCCGGTATTGAACAAGGGCACAGATTCACCTTATACAGAATCTTACAGTAACTGCTTGATTTGGATTAGATATTGTTGTTTGGTATTATATTCTTACTATACTTTTTGTGATAATTTTTTTCTTGAATAGGCATGATCGTATAAACATAAACACCAATAAATGTTGAATTGTATATTATATAGCATCATTTATGAACTATAAGTTAAAATTTCTAGCATTTTATATTAATTCCTTCTTTCTTCATTTTTAGAAAGTTATCCGAGCAACTCAGAGAGAAACCAGACGTTGTCATTCTGCTTATTATTCTACATATACTTTCAACATGAACGGATCTTTGATGCATTTCCAGTTTTCATGCAATACAAGTCCTAACTCAGCACCTGACCTTTACATCAGTGTCACCAAGCAGGAGCCATACCATGTCGCCATCCCCATGACAGCCTTCTACAGCATCCTGTTCGTCTTTGGGGTCCTATCCAATGGCATTAGCATGCTTACACTCCTCAGAGATGCTCGCATGAAGATCAGTGCTATACAGCTCTACCTGCTGAGTCTGGTTCTGTCTGACATCCTCCAGCTACTGACGATTCCCATCACTGTATACCGTTACTATTGGGAAAGCTACCCATGGAGACTTGGAGAACCTTTGTGCAAAGCTTACTTCATGGTGCGTCAGATGTACTGCGCCACAACAAGCTGGGTGATTCTTGCATTTACTATTGAGCGCTATGTGGCAATCTGTCACACTATGTGGTCCCTTGCTGGTCTCAGGAAGTCACGACTCCCCTGTCTTCTAGCCTGGATCTGGCTACTGGCGTTGGGGACTTCAGTGCCATTTGCCCTCGTCTATAGACATGCGCGAGCCTGCATCCTGGATTATGCTGCAACGTCCCCTGATACAGCCTTTGTGGTGTCGACCATGTGCGAGATGACTGAGGAAGACCCCTCCCCCCTTTACAAGGGGGCACTGCTTCTGAGGGGCATTCTTTGCTTTTTGGTACCACTTGTGTGCATCTTCACCCTCTACATACTCATCATTAGCCACTTCCACTACAACAGCCGCCAGCGCATGGCCATGGGCATCACTAGGGCTGTAAGTAAAAGAGGAAATCCACAGAGCCTCCAGAATGGGAAACTCCTAATTCAAGAGAAACGAGCTTTGCGGCTTATGGGTAAGATTTTTTTTCTCCTGATGCCATTACCACCATAACATCATTTTGTGGTCAGATTCTCTGGAACTGATTAATTTTCCTGTGCTGTCTTTTGTGGTGGAAGTGTAGACTTTTCTGCAAAGCAAAGTTGAAAGAGAAACAAACAAAAAAAAAGTAAAAAGAGGCCATGATTGCATTAGCTATGAAGCAAGAAACGCCATACTATGAAAATAAAGCATAATGTGGAAATTGAATTAAATTCATTTTTGGTTTCCCTTTCTTTTATTTATATCGCTGAATTTCTGAAATGTATATATGGCAGCCAAGCCTAAGGTGTTAGTAATAGGACTGGTGAAGCAGGTTAAGAAGACTGAAGCAGATGCAGTACTGTAGATAGACATGGCCGGATTGCATCTTGATATCGGAGCCCATATACAAAGAGATATGAGGTGGTTTCAAAAAGTTTAGAGATTATCTCTCTTGAGAAGCTCTGTTTTTTCGTCGTCTCTCAGATGCCTTAAAAATTGGCGATAGACTTCACTATTGACAGTCTGGCTCCTGGGGACGAATTCTTGAGACACAATACCGTGAATGTCAAAAAGGACGATGAGTATGCTCTTCGTCGAGCTGTGGACCTGCCTTGCCTTTTTCGGTCGTGGAAAAGATGGGCTCTTCCACTGTGAAGACATTGCTTCATCTCAGGATTGTACCCATACACCCAAGTTTAGTCATCGGTAATGATCCTTGACATGAAGTACAGGTCATCCACGGAACGATGACGGGTTCCTTTTTCTTCTGGGTCAACAGCCTGGGAATGAACTTGGCAGCAACATAGTGCATGTGAGGATGGCCTGGACTGTTTCGGATGACACACAGACAATGGCAGCAATGTTGTGGATTGTCCTCCGACAAGCATCATGTTTTTCCACTCTTGAAGCTCTTGAAAACACCTCGAACAACTAATTGCAGCAACCCCGTAAAGTTGCCAAATCTTGTCAAATGACTCTTGCAGATTTGCAGAGTTTCATGCAGAATTTCACTATCACTCTTTCTTCAGGTTGCACAGCTCCTGATATTCACAAGATGATCTCTTTTGGCACACTAACATAAAGATTGGTGCTCCTTGTGACTGTGCATGCAGCCTTATGCTGCCATCTGTTGGCATGTTACAAAACTAGTCTCAAAACTTTTTGACACCCCCTCGTAATAGAAACCTGGGGACTACAGCATGCCCTTTTTACATTTCTATTGCATTTTATACAACTTGGGAATTAAAGGTTAATTGATAATAGTTATGCTGTGTGGACTTCAGAGACATGTTCTGTCCTCTGATTTTCTTGAATATTCCCTTGTTTCACTAAGGTTAGGAAAGCAACCCATGTGGATTCGGAGAACACTTGTGTAAAGTTTATCTCATTTTCTGCTAGATGTAGTGTGCCACAAACAGCTGAGCAATTCAGACTTTTATTACAGAGCTCTATGTGTCACACCAGGGCCATGCCCTCTAACATACTGTAGCCTCTGTGATGTGCACCATGTGCAAGATTACATAAGAAAAACCTTTCCACATTTACAGTGGAGTGCTGTTTTTTTATGAACATTAAAATGATTTAGACTTGAATAACAGTTCTGGTCTTTGAGGCTAGCTGAATTTGAGCAGTTATGTGGCTGTGGATGTACAGCAGGAGGAATGCAGATGCTTTTCTGCATAGTAATATTTGTTTGCTTTTCTTCTTTATGTGGAGCATTTAATCAACTGCTCTTTATCTTGTTTCATTTTTTGCAGGGGCTGTGGTGGTGACTTTCTTTGTGTGCAACTTCCCAGACATCGCATCTTCACTCATGCAAGTATATGTGGACTCATGGTCAGGGACTGTGCTAACGGTGTACACAGTGCTCAAGTCCTACCTGTCGTTGCCTCTCTGGTACGTGAACAGTGCGCTGGACCCCATCCTCTTCTGCATCTCATCTAAAATGTTCCGTAAAGCATGCTGGGAAACTGTGGAGCCTCTTAGACCTCGATGTCTGCGTGCGTGCAGGAATAGAAACCCAATCTCAGTGACAAACATGTGTAGCCAAAATTCTACTGGGGCAATTAGCACGTCAGCCTGAAGACTCAATAAATGGCTCTACATTAACGCATTGTTCAAGATGCAACAGTTGATAAATGCTTTGTGTTTTTATTGGGAATGTTTTTTTTTTCAATCTTTTAAATTGTTTGAACAATATTCTCAGGCACACTTGTAACAATTACTACAGTGGTCAAGAAAGTAATCGACAAATGATTGCTTAGGGGTGCTCGTAGTATAAACCGCACAGAAAAGGAAACTATTTGATGTCTTAACAATTAAAAACCATTAAGAATTTCTCTACAGGGACTAAAGAAGGATAAATTGAGTTTCTTTTAAATAGTGTCTCCTTGTATAATTTGTGATTGCTGTGATTTCTGTTGTTATACTTAAACGATTACTGTTATTAACAATGATAAATAATGATTTATGATTATATTGTTCATATAAGGATCTTGCTTTGCTATAATTGTTACTGATGTATTATATATACTATATTATAAATGTTAATATTTGATTAATCACAGCACTGCAAAAAAAGAAAATGTACCAATTTTGGAATTTCAGTCATTCTCGTATCTTGCATGGGGTAATTTAAAGCAACAGTAGATTTTGTGTGTTCATGAGGGATTTTTTTTGTGTGTGTGCATACATGCATGCATGCGTATGTCTGTGTTGTAGTGTTTTAAAAAAAAATTGTATGGCTTTTTGTGTCTTTGTGTGTAATATAGACATTTGTGTTATAGAAGCATTCTTACTACACAACACTGAACGTGGAACACTGACTCCACCTATTGGTAGAAAAGGGAACACTTCCCAAACCCTAAGCAGTTAAAGTAAAAAGTCAACAGTTATACTGATATGTTTTTTTTAGTAAGTAGCGTAACCCTTTAATGCATGAATTAAGACACCCTGATACTGAGGATTTCCCCCCTATGTTTTTCTTCTTTTTAAGGCATGCAAAAAAAAATAAATAAAAAAATAGAAATTGTGAACTTATTTTATTTGTCAGGATGTTATTCTCACGTAAAACACTACAGGCACTTGAGAATTTAACTTAAATCAATAGAACTGTGTATGTAAAAAGTATGACAATAAATTGGTTTTTAATAATGTTTAACAAACATTTTGTATTAAATAAGCAACAATGTGGATGTATGTAGCTTGTACTGTTGCAAAATCTATTTTCATCAACAAAGAATGAAAAATCCTCCTTTTCAGATAAAGCTATAGCAATGTAGGAGTATCTTCAATGAAAGTGTCCCTTACAGTATATCACCTTGTCAAATTTACATACAGTGAAATTTGGGAATGCACCCAAGGCATAAAGCCATGAGTCACTGTATACACATGTACTTGGTCTTTCGCATACATGCAGTATCAATTGATTCTAATTCTTTAGAGTCTATTGCTGAATGGAAGATTTTCTGAAGTTCCTTTTAACACCCTGGTCTGATTTTGGAGAGATTATCAGCATTTTCTGGCTCCTGGCTGGCATGACATTTGCTATGAAAGCAAAACGAATATGTGAAACTCTGGAGGAACAGAAACTGTGGCCTCCACTGTCCCTAGTTGAAGGTTCCTAGATGAATGGATGGATTTCTTTGTATCAGATAATCTTAGGTCCAGGGTTCGATTTCCACCCCGGGTCTGTGTGCATGGAGTTTGCATGTTATCCCCACGCTTTGTGGGTTTTCTCCGGGTACTCTGGTTTCCTCCCACATGCAGATTAGGCTAATTGGTGCTCCTGAATTGCCCTTTGTGTGTTAATGAGCGTGTGAGTGTTGATCGGAGGTCCTACAACAGTCGTAAAATGGGAATAAATACAATGGTCTTCACGGTCCCTAGTTGGACTACAGAGGTTCCTAGATCGATGAATGGATGGATGGATTTCTTTGTATTATATAATGCATAAGCAAATATATAGATATATAATGTGACTATTTGGATATATGATCATAATAATTATAAGTGTTGTATTTATAAAGAATAAGAATGTATTTAATTGAAAAGGTATTTCCTTTAGATAACTTACTCTACTCTATTTCAGACATCAAAAGTCAAAAAGAATTCTTTTTTTTTTTCTTTCAGCCAATCACATGTCCGTCTGTTCATTGTCTATTAATATTCATGAGACCCTGGCCAATCACATGTCCGTCTGTTCAATGATCGTTAATATTCATGACCAATCACGTGTCCGTTTGTCCGTTTTCATCTCTGTTATAAACGTAAAAATATTTTTGTTTAATTCAGTGTGACACACCAAAGAATCACCCCATCTCTAGGATATTATAACTACCCTAAATAAGTTGCACGTAGATCAAATTCACGCTGGCCAATCATATTCCCGTCTGTTTATTATTCGTTTACATGCGTGAGTCACCCTGGCCAATCACATGTCCGTTTGTTTAATGATTATTAATATTCATGAGCATACCCTGGAGATTTCTGCGATTTGAAATTTCTCCCGTGGTACAAACCAATCAGAATCAGGGGGCGGGTCTAGGGTGTTGTAAGTGGCAAATTCAAACTGAACATGGCGGCTGAGAGAGAGAAAGAAGAAAACAAACAGAGTAGAAGGTAGGTGGTTGTATTTGTGTTTTTTACTTATTTGAGCTGGATAAAAAGTGAGTGCGATGAAAGGTGACGCTATTTCTGTTGCTTTTAGGGCTGTTTTTTTTCTTTCTTTTTTTCTTTTAAAGCTTATGTAGGAAGACGGTTTGGTGAATCTTGACAGTTAACGTTATCGTTAGCGCTGTTAGCAGCGGCTGGTTTACAAACAGCTTCGTGTTGGCATTTATGGGGCGATTTAAAAAGTGCGAAACAGCGGGTTAAGAGACATTTATGTAATTTTGTAGAGAATTATTTCTGACTGGGCGCATTTACGGCTAACCCTCGGTATGTAGAGCTTAGCAAGCTGTGTGGTTACTGTGTGCTTACTGGTGTGTGTGTGTGGCCTTATGAGGTTTCAGGGGGAAATGTTTGTCATTTTAAAAGTAAAAAAGAAAAAAGTTTAAAATGCAATTGTTTCCTTAATAACTGTTGTAATCATTATTTATCTTCTTTTTTTTTTAGCATGCAGACTCGTTAACACACAATGCTCTATATACAGTATCTTATATTTAATCTAATTTTTTTTAAAATGAATTATTTAGTGTTGGCAAAATCACTACCTACATAAATGTACTTAAAAAAAAAAAAAAAAGCCAACTTTAATAAATAAATTTTACACATGATAAGTGGAAAGGCATCAGTCACCTCCCGATACGATATCACGATACCTCAGTGCCATGGTATCACGGTTTTATAAATTTCCTGATTATTTATCTAATATTACATATATTATTACATATATTTTCTCCGGTTTAAATCTTAAACGATTCATTAAACGTAGCCCATTCCTTATGACGAGTTTTCTCACTTAACCAAAAAAAAAAACAAGCACAGCATTTAATAATAATTCACTTCTACCACATGGTATGAAAATGTGTAAATAGTTCACCTGTGGGATGTGTAAAAATGTGTAAATCCCACCTGTGGGATGATAAAAAAAGGCCCAATTTTTACGTTCTCAAACGCCTCCAAAGTCTCAACTCAACTTGACAGTGAGCGTGCCGGGCGGGCTGAGTAGCTGTGAGCATGCAAGCATGTATGGTTTCTAACACAGGCACGCGGGAATTCGAATGCATGCGATTTTCGGCTAATTTGTAGGCATGTGTTTCTGTTGCCCCACTTCTGCGCGTGGTACTGAATCGTTTATATCTGAGGCTAATCGTCTGATCACCAGTCAGGGCCAAACTAACTACAACAAGCAATTTTGGGTCCCTGGCTAATCGACCGGTTCATCTGTTATAAATGTAAAAATTATATATTTTATAGTCTTTTGGAGTCGGTGAGGTACATACAAGAATCGCAATTTATAACGGGGGGGGGGGGGGGTGATTTCTTTTTTAGCCAAAATTACTAATGTGCAGCTGATTGTAACTAATCATTGACACGAGCAATTAAAGTAGCTCAACACAACTAATATAACATGTGTTTCTCCAAAGTCAAAACAAAATGCTCTTTTTAATAATTGTTGCCGTCTCAGAATTATTTCCCCTGAATAAAATCCCTAATTTGAGCACAAAATAAATCAATTGTTGTCTCAAGCACAGATTAGATGCCTCAGGTGTACTTGATTTAGGACACATCAAATACATGAGAGTTGTTGATGGAGATGTTTGACTGCATGTTAGAAATGGCTAAGGCAAGAGATTTGTCCATGAATTTAAGAAAAGAGATTGTTGCCTTATACAAACAGGGACATGGTATTAAAAAAACAAAAAAAGTAAAGATACTAAAATGTTCCTTGAAATACAGTGGCAAGCCTATTATGCAAGTTTAAAGTTAAAGCCACAGTGGCTACACTACCTGGACATGGCAGAAAGAGGAAGCCAACACTGTCTATTACCAGATCCCTGAGGATGCAAGTGTTGAAAAACCCTCGAATGACTGCAAACAGATTACAGACAGATTTGGTGGCAGCAGGCACTGAAGTTTTACTTTGTACTATAAGACGCAGTGTGTAGAGCTCAAGATGGATTTATTCAAGTATCCCTGAAGAAAACGTCATGCCATCTGTGAGGAAATTTAAACTTTGGTGTCATTAGACCTTCCAACAGGACAAGCATACTTCAAAATCCACCAAGGCTTGGTTACAGGTGAAGTCCTGGAGGGTTCTAGAGTCGCCATCACAGTTGCCTGACTTGAATCCAAAAGAAAAAATGTAAAAAGCAGCTGCTGGGTTCAAACCCAGGAACTAGGTGACCATTACTGAAGAGGAATCGGCTAAGATCCTTCAGAAATTCTGCCAGAAGCTAGCATCTCTCTATAAATCGTTTTTTGCAGCAGGTCAGAATAGCTAAACGGTGCGCTACTAAGTACTAAAGATGTTTCTCATCAAAGGGTTAATTTTGATACTACAGTAATCACTAAAAATACCAATTTGTCTTGACTTTTTCAACTCAAGTTGTGTTGAGCTATTTAAATTGCTTTTGTTGCAACTGCTTTATTGCAAACAGCTGCGATTTTTATTTGGGGCGGGGCATAAAACCTAATTCGCAATGGTTGAATAATTTTGAGTGCAACTATATGCAAGATGCGTTTAGATAAAAAAAAAAAATGTGCATGAAATATAAAATTGTTTGCTTCTTGCTTAGGCTGTTTTTGTCTCCATTTTGTTTTTGCCACAGAGGAACAGTATGTAATATACTCATAAGCCAGGAGATGCCTCAAAGCCAGCCAGTTATTTTCAACCCTGATTTCTATGTGGAGAAGCTGAGGCATGAGAAGCCGCAGGTTTTCACCGAGCTGCTGCTGAGTAACATAAGCAGGCTCATTGATTTACCTGGAGCAGAATTTGCACAGCTCCAGGGAGATTCAGACCTCAAGCTCCCTACTTCCACAGGCTTCCTGCGCCTACCCAACTTCCTGAAGCGTAAAGGTGAGCAAAACACGAGCAATCTCACAAGCAGTGCTGCTAACCATTTAGAGGGGAAGCTACAAGGGGCGTTCAGGGCAAACCAGAGCCTTGTGATGAAATTTCTGGTGAATGATGGTGTAAAACCGTCATTTACAGAAGACTTTGAGCATGGTTACAATGATGAGACTCTTCGCCACAATAAAAAGTTTTAATTAAGGCCGTATGTCTGTGAATGATGTCGAACGTATGTCTGATCATGGCTCTGGAACTGGTACAGAGAAAACTTTCTACCTTGATGGTATCCAAGCAGCAGTGAAACACTGGGATTATGTGCATTAGTGTAATGTTTATTGAGAAGTAAAGGTGGTATTACTCTCATAACTGTGTTTTTTTTTTATTTATTTTTTTTTTATAATTTACACACTTCAAAGTGGACCTGAACACCCTTTGTAGTTAATACACAGCTCAAAAATCTCTAGAAGTCACTAGATGGAGTCAAATACTAGTTGTATTGTCATGATTCTTTGCCTATCAGAACATAACTTCCAAACTAGGAATTTCCAAAAACAGCACAGAAAATGATTACATGTAAGTGATCTCGCATGGGCGGGAGTGCTGTTGTACTGAATATTAGCATGACTCTGATTTGGCAAGTATTCTCTACAGACCCTCTCGCACCTGCTTACAACCTCGTCAAGCTGCTGTTTTATACTTGGATGTTTTTTTGTGCATTCTTTCAACCAAAATGTGCTCACAGCATCATGACCGTGTTCGACTAAATAACTATTTTAGATGCAATGTGGACAAATATTTTGTTTATTTTTGCTCCTTCAATGGAAATTGTTCTCAGAAGAGCATCAGCTGGATAGATTGCTGCGTATAGTGTAGAGTGTTTCAGTGGTTTAAATGTTATAATCTTTTACCAGAACTGGCATTTTTATATAGTGACACAGATGGAGTGATACAAACAGTGAATTGTTCCAGTGTGGGTTATATTAAATATCAGCTCCTTTGAAACAGCACTTGACCAGTCAAAGTCAATGATGTAAAACTGTAAATTCATTAACACTTTCAGATTCGAACTTATTTCTGACAGAACTCATCTTATGATTTATGGTATCACACATTGATGAGAGTTGAGAAATCGACGAAATCTTTAAAGAGAACAGAACAGTGCTTGGGACAATCAATGGTTGGGAACGTTGGCTTACATACACCAATCAGCAATGACATTAAAACCACCTGCTAATATTGTGTATTGGTAAAAGGAAGATAGCTCTGACTTATTGAGGTATGGCCTATGAAGGGTTGTACTTGACAACGACAATATTTTAAGTAGGTGGTATGTGTTGACTTGCCTTGGGCTTCCCATGACCCTGTTACTGCTGGTTCACTGGTTGTCCCTCCTTGGACCACTTTTGTTACTGACCACTGCACACTGAAAACATCCCACAAGACATGCCATTTGGGAGATGCTCTAGTGTCCAGCGATCACAGTTTGGCTCTAGTCAAAGTTGCTCAGATTCTTACACTTTTCATTCTTCTTACTGTTCACTTGCTGACTAATATACTGTATTCCTTGACGAGTTAAACTTGACTATATTCTCTTAAACAAAACTGCAATAAACGTTAAACATCCAGCGACTATCGACCACGTTTAAAGCACCTGTTTTCTCTTTTTTTGTTGTTGTTGTCTGGCAGTCTTCGTAGTGTGGTGAAGACAATTTGTTCAAATGTACATATTTATAAACTACTCCTCGCTTTGGGTCATATTGATTTAACATTCAATTCAATTTAAAAATGGGAGCCCAGAAGAAGATGACGAAAATCTAATTTCGTGTGCTCTGTGTCACAGCAACTTGTAATTAAAATTCTGGCGTGGAGCACGTCAGGCTAGGGTGTTGCGGACAGCATTGGATACGTGGCTATGTAAGACCTATGGCATAGACTTAATTTACACTCTGGAGGGGAGGGGTCACATATTTGCACTTTCACATCAATCACTGCAACACTAGCCAATGGTGTATTCCTCCTGACAAAAAGTTCAAAAAGGTGTTGTTTGGTGTCACGTGTCTTTGAGGAATCACGTTATTACCTTCATTCTTCATGGGTTCCAGATACCTGTTTGGGGAGGCACACAAGATTAGGTAGGAATTGACTATGATTATATTAGGGAGAAATTTGGAGGAGGGAGGGTGATAAAAGCTTGACAGCTGCTCCGATGTTTGAGTGATTATGGTTTAAAAAAACAAAAAAAGGGTAATTTATTTCATATCAGTGGATATCAGTAATTATTCATCTTTTTAGTTAGCTATTTTAGTAAGCAGCAGGAGAAAAAGCTTTCTTGAAACCGCCTTATTATAATTAATTTTTTTAAGGCACACAAAGATGGAGGGGTACTACCCTTAAATAAAAATAAATAAGGATAATGGAAGCATCTTTTAAAATATAAACTCTAACCCAGTAAATACAGTATTCTAAGTGAACTGTAAATTTTTTCGATGTATTCCTGCTTTTTGGTTGGAACAGTCCTTACACACGACTGTGCTCAGATCATGGTCCGAGCATTAAAAAAAAATACAAATAAAAAGCCAGGCTGCCAAGCTAACCTGCCGATTTCTTTATTTTCTATCCTGATCATCTCCCTCGCAGTCTACTGCTTCTGTTGTTGGGCACATGTCGTCTTACCGAAATGACACAGTCTTGTGTACAGAGAGAAACTGCTGTTGGTTAACATCATGTAGGTCTTTCAGGTTTAAATACCCTTGTACCTTATTTTTCATTTTATTTGTATTTATACGTTATATATTGATTTTTTTAATATGTTTGTTTTAAACTGTGACTGCCATCGTGTCTTCTGGTCTCTTCTCCAGCTCACAAAGAATCTTGAGATCTGTTAGCCCATGGATTATACACCATTGCCCCGCTTGTTTTCGGGGGAAAATAGGATGCATTTTAAGGAGACTTCAAATTGTGAAATCCTTAACTGATTTACGTCGTAGTCATTATTTTCAAAGGAGGGATGCCGCCCCTGAATTAAAACACCAGTGATCAGTGGTCTCATGATGATGATGATGATGATGTTAGTCTTTTGTCTGATCTCGTCGAGGGGTCAACACGGCGGACCATCAATCCGGCACATTTTTTAAATAATTTTTTTTCACGCTGGATGCTTTTCCTTAATTTTTTAATGAAAGAAGCATTTATCACAGTATATAGTTATCATTCTCTCTCCCAGGAATTGTTCTAAAAGTTTTTATTCAGAGCTTTTTAGTCTGTGGAAGTAAACCAATTTTTTTTTAACAACAAATTCTTTTCAATATATGTTTTTTTTCCTTTCAGAGAAAGGAGTGATATTTGGAGCACCTTTAACTGAGGAAGGCATTGCCCAAATTTACCAGCTCATAGAGTACCTTGGAAAAAGTAAGAGATTTTCACACATATGGTAGTCCTCTGTTTCTTTACACCCTTTCTGCCAGATTGATAAAAGTGCTAAAAAAAAACATACAACTGTCTAAACTTACTTTTGTTACATCCTGAGGTGCACTGTTTAAAATTGAACCGTGTTTCAGCTTCTGTTTTTACTGAAAGCTATCCACTGGAGGATATTTCTTGACCATAAATGGCCAAGAAAATAAAGTAGACAGGCCCTGAATCAGAAAGGGAAGTGAATAATTTATTCTAAAGCAGGTGGATTTTCTTTTATGTGTCAGACCTACATGTGGAGGGCCTGTTCCGTGTGCCGGGGAACAGCATCAGACAGCAGGCGCTAAGGGAGCTGCTCAACAGTGGTGCAGATGTCGACCTGGACACGGGGGATTACCACCCACATGACGCAGCCACACTCCTAAAAGCTTTCCTGGGGGAGCTGCCCGAGCCGCTGTTGACTCATCGCCATTATCATGCACACCTCAAAATAGCCGGTACTCGCTTATGAACATGACAGTTCACCACAGGGCTCTGAGGGATGACAAAAATACTTGTGGGCAATGAGAATTTCCACATTTTATTTAGACCAACTTGAAGCGAATATTTATGAATAAATGCTAAATTTATGAATAAAACGCTCTGTGGCTGTAACGAGTATCAAAACTATTTACTGTACATGTTTAAACAATGAGCTTAATATTTAAACAGGTGATATTCATAAATCTGTAATGATGTGTCTGGGCTTTTTAGTTTCCCTGACTGAAAAGATTTTGAAAAATAAAAAATATTAGGCAAATTAAAAATGAATTAGGCAGTAAAGTTAGATTAGTGATATGTGGTAGATGTGGCTCTTCCTACTTTAAATTACCACTGAGTTCTTTTTCTTTTTTTCTTTTTTTTCCCATTTTTAGGTGAGAACTTTATACAATGTTTTAAAACAAACTAAAGTTTCCCCAGACTAAATAATTGCATGAGCAACTGGAGTAGTTGCAAAATCAAGTTCTCATATCATTTCACAAACAGAACAAAATAAAATTTTAGGACAATCCTCCAAATAAAAAAGGAAAACTAATCATGTAGAACAAAACACCTAGTGTATTATGCTTTACTTAAACATATTTCTATTTTTTTTTTTTTTTAACAATTTATATTTCTATAATTTTACAGAGATCACATTGTTTGATGAGAAAGGTAACAAAACGTCTCTGCCGAACAAAGAACGTCAGCTCGAAGCGCTGCAGCTTCTCTTCATGCTGTTGCCTCCAGCCAACCGCAGCCTTCTCAAACTCCTGTTGGACCTGCTCTATCAGACCGCCAAGCAGCAAGAAAAAAACAAAATGTCTGCCTTCAACCTGGCACTCATGTTCGCACCGCATATCATATGGCCCAAAAATGTAGGTCTGAGTTATTCATCTCTTATTGTGTCATATTGTGTGCTATAGCCGTCTGAGCATTCGTCTGTTCACAGGTGACTGCAAATGACCTGCAAGATAACATGAATAAGCTGAACAACGGCATCGCGTTCCTTATCAAGCACTCCCAGAAGTTGTTTCGGGTACGGATTGAGTTAATTGACTTGTCTTCTTGAGTGGTCATCAGGCTACTGAAAGTCATTTCATTCCATAAGTCACCTAATCAATTGCAAATTAACTCTTAACTTATAAGCACAGTTCTTAATGATTTATTCTTTTTTTTTTCTTCTTCTTTTTTCTTTCTTCAAGGCACCAGCATATATCAAAGACCATGCACGCACGCTCTTCCCCAGCCCAGAAACGCCTCAATCAAAGGTTGTAATTATGCAGTAGTGCACTTTAATTATCCAGTGTCTGTGCAGTGATGTGAAATAAAATGTTTTTGTTTTTTTGTTCATGCTCTGATCGGTCACCTTGGATCATATTCTTTTCATCCTCATACACAAACATAATTATAACTTTTGTTCTTGAGTTGGTAAAAAAAAGAAAAAAAAGAAGTGGAATTAATATTTGACTATGTGTATGGGGGGAGGTTTGCATATATATTATGTTTGTCTTTCATTACAGTGTAGTAAAGCACTGACCCCCTGTCTGTGACGGAACCTCAGAGTTGTCACACACATCTTTTAATACTTGTTCACTCACCGTGAAGAAAGCGAGCAGAATCTTAATCGCGTCTTCACACGTTACTTTAGGACGACTTGGAGCTGTGTGCTGGAGCCGGTGTTCGAGGCCTTCCATCTAAGAGGAGCAGCGAGGAAGACTGCAGCAGCGGGTGCCAGCAACACACACAGGAGGCTCTGCGTGATCTTTTTCAGCATGTCAGCACCATGCCTGAATCTACCAAGAAGAAGAAACTTATTCGACAGGTAACCCATCGCTATACACGCTCTCACCAACCCTGTTGTGTGTCGGATTTGGGGAAGTTGCATAGTATAGGGGGTCAATGGACGGAGAATTCCATATTGACCCTATTATAACAATGTGTATTTCAGAGTAGGAAGGGAAGTTCATGAAGTGATGTACCCAACATGGCCACAGTTCAAGCTCCTGGTGGCAAAGATTTGGGTTATGATCTAGGGTTGCTTTAGTTGGTCAGGTCTAACCTCGGCAACATTATGTAGCAATAAAATGTAGTTATCTGATTACCCGAAAGATTGTCCTATAAATGGATTGCCCCCACTGATGGCATGGTCATATTCCAGGATTATTATGAGTGTTTCTGGGATCATGAGAAATGATTTTCACACATGAATTGGCAATCGAATTGTGCATGGTCATCAAAAATAAAGAGCTAAAGGTGGTTGAATAATTGATTTTTATTATTATTATTTTGGCTGAACAATGTATGCAAGTAATAAAACAACAGGCCATGGCAAAATATATAGTAAAATAATGAAAAAGCAGGGTTACTGTGACAACCTCAAAGTTAATAAAACAAGCCACACTTTTATTGTCATGTTAATGAGAAAGCAAACTTTCCTGTGACATTCCCAAGACATTCCTGCGGTGGAAAATGTATTCATTGTTACAAGAGACTAAAGGTTCTTGAAGCTTTTTATCTTAAGGTTATATCAATGAATTAGAATATTAATACAGGATGTTGTTTAAACATTTATGAGATGCCTTTTGATAATTCATGCTGAGTGAACGTTGCATATTTCTAGTTCAACAAGCAGGGTACTCCAGTGCGTGAAAGCCCAAGACCTTCAAACCCAAAGCATGGTCGCTCCCGGTCATTTGGAGGCCTCATCAAGGTCTGTTTCTTTTCTTTTAATCAATTAAATTGTATTCCAGTACTTTAAATGTGTGAGTACTTCAAACAACAAACGTGTCATTATGAAAACGTTCTAATTTCCTTCAAATATTTCAGAGAAAAGTTTTGGGGAATCAAGTTACAAATGAAAGAGCTGGATCTGGTATGAGCCAAACCAAAGACTTGAACAAGGAAAACGTAAGTTGCAACTAAACCAGAATCTGTAAAGATTTATTTTTAGACATTTTTATTATGCAGTTGCATTTGGCTTACAGGTAACACTTTGCATTACAGTACACTTAACTAACTTATAATGCATTGGGTAATATTATCAAACCGTACAACCTAAATGTGTTAAAGTAAACTTAAAGCAGTTTCAACCATAGAATAAAAAGTTTGACAGATGTTGGAATGAAACAGAGTAAATTCATAAAACATCAGTTTAAACTTTTAATCAAACATCAATAATACATGTGGTATTAATATGGGATTTAAAGAGCACTTTCACTTTGTTAGTATCAGTATTACATTATTAGTCATACATGCATGTATATATTTATCTCTCAGATTTGTCATTAATTTTTTATGGTGCCTTCTTTCAGGGTCCTACATCTGTCAAAAGAACTCCTCTGCCAACAGTACAGCACTGTAGTTTAAGCCTGTAAATTTTTATTTTGTAAATTAATTTTGGATCGGGTAGGGTAGTATTTATTTGGCTCAATTAACAAATCTGACCTCCAACTTGTTGACTATGCAAACAAGATGAATTTCCAAGCCGATAACATAATTACATGTTAGTTTTTTCTTTTCTTTTTTTAAATAATAATTTTATTTACCAGTTGCAATTGTAATGTTTGTGAAAGATTTATAAAAAAGGTAAAAAGAAAAATATCAAAAATTGTCCCAAGCATGTAGCACCTACTTAGAAAAGTCAGGAATGGAATATGAATTTTGAAAAGGTCAAGCAGGAGGTTGAAGGTTTTTTTTTTTTTTTTTTTTTACTTTGAAGTTGGGAGATTTCTCTTTCACTGGATATCAATGTACATCCAGTATTATATGCAGGTATGTGAATCTAGCATGACTAGACATCCAGTGCATCCTAAATCATCATTGTACCATATTAAATAATGGTTGCATCCTATTTTGATGTACCGCTTGGTATGGATATAAGGAGTTTGGGATGTAATTGTGGTCTTATTTCAAATCTTGCAGGCTACACCGCTAGTTACTGTTACTTACAGTTGTTACACTGAACTGTTTTGATATGTGAGGATTTTTAAGGTTTAATGTTGAAAATTGTACTTTTGGGGGAAAAAGGGAGATGAATGATGGTTGTTGCTGTATGTCTGTGATCAGAACGTGTCCTAGTTTACACTTTAAATTCAACAAGATATTCAACTTGTTTAGAGCCATGTTGAGTCCCCACCATTGGATTTAAATTTCTTTTTATGCTGAGGTTGATGTGTGCACCATCACTCTGAAGCACACTGCACAGAAATTATCCCAAGCTCAGGACAACCATTTACAAAATAGTTGATTTAAAATCACCCTTGATTCATCATTGTGCTCAGTGTAAAACTTAAACTGACTCTTTGATTGGGATCTTTTTTTTTTTTTTGGAGCGCATTAACATTTTTTAAGGGCATTTTTAAACCAGTTTTTAAAATGTGAATAAGCTTGAGCCTGACCTTTTTTATTGTTATTATTTAGACTATTATTTTAAATGTGTATTTGACAGTCTTGTATTGTTAACTCTGGCTTCATTTCTTAAAACTACTGCCTATTTTTTTTTTTCTTTAAGGAGTTAACCACTTATTAATTTGAGATACATTTTTAAATTATTTCTTTTAATTATTTTACATGCGAAAGTGCTTTGTTTAATTTTTTCATCTCAATATATCTGTGCCTTTTTTTAAGTTGTACTCCCTTTTTTTTTTTTTACATTACAATACATTGTTCACATTTTACCTCCATCTTAACCAGTCATTAAAACTAGTATGGGATTTCAGCTTAAATATGTGAATTAATGTGGATTTAAAGTCATTGCTGTATTGTACAGTGTCTTCAGCTTTTGACATTAAATCAAAAGTATTAAAATCCCTCTTATCTATTGTTCTTAGTTTAAAATGTAATCTTTTACATTGTATCTATTTTATATTTGTGCTAATTTAAATTTCCCATTTTACCTGTTTGCATCATACATTATTAAAATTGTAGGGGGAGGGACCCAAAGCTGCTCTTCTAATGAGATTAGATTATGATCCACAATAAATACAGAACTTTGCCAAAGCCCCTAAAGCAAACTTTATTCTTATAATTTTCATTCACCTGGCCTGGATTGGGCTCATTGTGTTGATTCAAGGCAAACACTTATTAAATCAGTATTTTATAAGGGAATGTCAAGGCTCATGGATCCAGACCCTACACAGTAGTCTTTGTAGTTAGAGGCTGCTGAGGTGATTATATTCAAAACTATTACATCACTACCTGGATTTATCTATGCAAATGGGTAAGAGCCATCTATTTGATAATGACTGCAGTGATTCATATGGTTCAGCTGGCAACAAGTTATTTAACCCTAACTGATGCGGTGAGTAGTTTCTCATTTCTGAAACAACCATGTCAGAAGACATCCTGTCAGAAAGTTCAAGTTATTAAACCTGCATCAAAAAACGAAAACCGAGGAGAAACTACTAAAATTAAGAGCTGAAAAGTAATTACTGAAACGTGGAAGGTGAACATAATCAAGCCTGTGGGGACAATGTTGTGATCTGGGGTTGCTTCAGGTTTTGGTTCAGCAACAACAAAAAAAGTTCAGCTGGACAACCCGAATATATTGAATGACCAGGTTTTTCCTGAGTCATTCCTTCCCGAGGGCGTTGGCATATTCTAACATAACAATGGCAGGATTCTTTGGGTTCAAACTGTTAAAAATGTGGTTCAGAGAGGATGAGGCATCATTTTCACACACAGATTTCACCCCACTCACTTCAGGCCTTAACCACAGTTATGATGTCGTGGAGCAGGCTTGATGCAGCGCTACGACTCTCCCATTATCAATACTAAATCTTGGACAGAAATGAATGCGACTTTGGACTGAAATAAATGTTGTGACGTGGTATCAAAACAATGCCAAGGCTGTAATCAAAGGAAAAGGCGATCCCTTAAAATGTTGTTTGCGACTCTTTTTTTGGGCCTGGCCATGTTGCTGTAAATGGTATAGATATAAATGTAGAAAGTACAACATATTGTGCATTTACAACATATTAGTTTAGGATATATATATATATACACACACACACACACACGTGTGTGCAACATGTTATCGGGAGTTAATACAGTATACATATGCAACCTATTTATTATAAGTATACAATATCTTCACAATGGCTACATCAAAACCATTGCATTCTTAGTACATAACTCTTCCTCTGTATATAATACCTTCCTATTGCACCCACTTACAATTCATTTGCTCATTTGCACTCATTATATTACTTTCCTCACTGTATAATGTTTAATTCAATTCAATTCAATTTTATTTATATAGCGCTTTTAACAATGGACATTGTCTCAAAGCAGCTTCACAAAATGAA
>JAQMYG010000013.1:10042542-10072732 GCA_030014215.1 Clariallabes teugelsi
AAAATTGATTCATGTTTGTGGCTGTAATGTGACAAAATGTGGAAAAGTTCAAGGGGGCCGAATACTTTTGCAAGCCAATGTATACAGGAATATGGTGCTCATGTCCAGTTTGGATCTCAGACATTAATGTTTTTTTTGTTTTGTTTAGTTTAGCTGCTTCCTAATTTCATAGTTTGATAAAATTACAGTTGCCTAATATTTGCTTGGCTTTGAAGATTTACTTCATAGTGATTGTCATTTGACTAAGCAATATATGTATATGTGCTTAACCTAAGCAGCAGGTTCCTCTGTGGACCAATGGCTAGCAAATGGTGCTCTCACTGTCGAGACCAGGGATGAGTCCCTTTTAGGCCAGCCTTAATTACAGTAAGAAAGAGGAAGAAAAAAAAAAAGCTACCAGCTGCAATATGATTTTTTCAAATATATTCTTCAGTTGAGAGACATGCATAAATGCTATTAATAAATGTATAATTAATTAATTAATTTTAAAGTCATATTTGCAAAACTATATTGGGTTAATTTGTTCATTCATATCACTTTGGTCCAACATGCTTTCATCAAAGTAATTCTTCAAAAACCAACTCAACATTCGTAACATTGCCAAATTATCACTGTCTCGTTTTTGACAACCAAAAATTCCTGCTGAGACAGTCCTGCTGACAACGCTGGCGTTTCTACCGCTGTCTTTTTACAGTATTTTCTACCCCACCAACTTCAGGTTTAAAACCAATTACAGAAAGGGATATTTAAAATTTTTTTTTTTTTGTAAAAAGAGCACTCAATTGAATAGAAAGAAACAGCTGTCTTGCAGATTCCGTAACACAAGGACTACAAGATCTTTACAAATCTGCATAGTCTGCTTCCAGCTGAATTAAGCCTCTCTTTGGGGATTTAATGAGGACATTTCTGTGTAGATTTGCACTAGTTCAAGCCTTTTGTCACTTTACTAGACGGCAAGTAACATTCGATTTGCAGGCAGATGGTGAACACAGTTAGCATGATTAAGGGTGACTGGTTGTGTTTTGCTAAGTTTCCGCTCTCTTCTACAAGGCCTTCAGTCCCCTGGGTTCCGGTACAGGGGGCCACCCAGTAGATTTATACTTGAGAAGCTATGAGAAAAGCTGGATTAAGTGCCCAGGAATAAACAGCATATGTGTATATCAGGCTGCAGCTAATGAATCCCACTCCATTATTTATTTCCCTCTATCCATGCACCTGTGTACACAGACCATCTGTCTGTAATGACCTCTTGCTCTCTGGTTCTCTCTCTCTAGCTATGTCCCAAGAGTGGTCATTATAATGGACCAAGAGAAGTCAATTTTGGGTCCGTGAAAAAAGATGACTTTTTTTGTGTCTGCATCCAAGTGTGTTTTGCCCATTTATAGGGTGGTGGCTTGACTTCTACAGGATTAAGTAAAATTTATCCAGATATCATCATGGCATAATAACAGAGCCATGTATGTTTATACCTGGCACACAAAGTGCAGAGGCTTAGAGCCAAATCCCACAGCTGGCCAAAAGTCCCACGTTTAGGAGTGTCAACAGTTGAAAGGTCGCTGTTCACTGATGCACTACAGAGGAGCAGTTTCCTTTCTTTTGTCATGCATTGGGAAAGAATAACAGGTTCGGTCAATCAGAGTTCCCTGTAATAAGAGCACACACAGTGATTTGAACAGTAAAAAATATATATTTATTAATATAATTATATATTTTTATGAGGTAAAATTAAGAGCAGCTTAATCTTTAGATTAAACTAATCACATGAATGCATCTGCAGTTCACAAAGTTTCATTTTGGGTCACACACCCTTTAAAGTGTATGTTCAATAGACAATATTCCTGTTATCAAACCCTTTTTGTTTTTGGAGTCTCTGACCTCATGCCAGGTAAGTCTGTCATAAAAGACATTCTTCAATAGACTGCTTTAATAGACTGCTGTGAGTGACTTCCTTAGCTGATATTAGCTTATTTGTTTTAAGGTATTTGACAAAACTTAGCAAGAGGAGTTGTCTAACTAAGCTGATAGCTTCACTGACACAGTGTACGATTTGCACTTTGTGAACTAAAAAGCCAGAACAAAAATAATTTAAATGGCTTATGGCTAAATTTCTGGAAAAAAAAAATACATTTTATTGTTTGGTTTTGTAAAATGCAGTATGATTTATGAAATATTTTATGCAGAAGTCGTCTTTTTATATAAATGGCAATGGAATAAAATATATGTGATGACAAATGAATCAGTTAGATAAGAATCAGGGTAAGAACACATGATTGTAACAAACACAGTGATGGATTTTTATAGATTTTCAATCAGTTCATTCATAAATAATTTATTGTTATGATGTTAGACTTAGGTGAATTTACATTATTTTTTTGGAGATTCATTCTTTTTTACAATACATTCCTTATTAGAAGGAACATTCGTTTCGTCTAAACATTTACAAAAAATAGATATAGATAATAATATTTAAAGTACTAAATCTACTAACTCTCAGGGGATGTACACAGGGATATAGAGATGTTACTAAGATCTGATTATTTATTTTTAGATTTCTTTATTATGGATTTAGACTAAACCTTACACTGCAGGCCAAACTATTTTAAGGATATAGAGGTTTGTCTCATTGCATAAATGCTTAATAGGCTTGAGAAATATTTGTTTCTTATGTAACACTGTCTTAGTCACAAGTGGCATATCTCAGTTTACTGATCCCATCATGTTCGCCAACTTAAATGGAAATGTCCCAAAGGAGGAAGAATTCATTAATATTTAATTCTTTTTTTTCTTTTCTCTTGCAGAGAGCTGAATGGAAATAACTTCACTCGCATCAATAAGAATGATTTTAGTGGACTCAAATACCTCCGTGTCCTGTAAGTCTCTCCTAATGTGCTAATGCCTGGTATACTTTTCATTGAAAAAGTTTTACTATAAAATAATACAATTTACAAATTATCATATTTAATGTTTTTTAATTACTTTGGATTTAGCTATTACAAAACTCAATGTACTTCATGTATTTTAAAGTCTATAACCCAATACTACCTTTTAGGAGAAGAAATTGTGTCATTTTCTTAGACAGAAACAAGTATCTCCCTGTTAACATCCCCCAACCATCCAACCACCCATCAACTCCCCAGCTCCCCCTCACCCAATATATAGACACAAACACACACCAGAGTCCCCCAGGAGCTCCAAGGTCTCCCTACGGCCACTGTAGTTCCAGGTGGGTTGTTAACATGATTAACATTGAGGCAGAAGCATGGGGGGGGGGATACTCTCACATTTCTGACCCCTGGGACTTAGCTGCCTCTCTGTGAAAATGGGGGCATGAACCTTTGCCCTTGGCGAAGACGGCGCTTACAGGAAAAACGGTTTACGCTTACAGTCACAAGCTTCACTCATACATTGAGAAAACAAATGATGGTTGACTACATCTTAAAACCATGCCTGGCACGTTTACAGTCTGAGAGGATATTTATTCCTTCTGATTCATGATTCATACCGAACAGCCACAACAGAATGCTGGCTTGTTTCCTTTTGTATTTTGCTTTGTTAGATGGTAAAATTTTAAATGGAAAAATAACATTGTTATTATTATTATAATTTCATAATAATATTATTATCATAATGACATTATTTCTCCTTATTATTATGTTCTTTTTTATTTATTAAGAGCCTGTGATCTGTGTCCTGCAAATATGCTTCGACCTAGGGAAATAAAAATCACTGTTAGCTCTCATTCCATGTTCTCTGGGAAATGGCTGTTTCACAATAGCTAATTTTAATGAACAACTCTTTGTTTCAATGAACTTTGTTTCCTCAAGGCCAGTATTCCAAGGTGCTACACTGCACCAAAACAATGTTTTTTTAATATAAATCATTTAGATGCAAGTGTTTTTGCAGTCCCTGTGGTCAGTCTGAAGTCTGTGGTTCTAAGGGCTTACCCGGCCTGTCTTGAATAAGTAGCTTCATTTTGGAGCACCTTGCCACAGACTTACCGGTGGCCTACACATCCCAGAGCTGCAAGCCTCTTCGGTTCATGCCCCACCACCATCCCAGACCACACCAGCCAATGTATACTGACCAGACACTGCCACCACAGTTTCCCAGCCCTCCCATGCACCTTTCCCTACCCGCTGTCCTGGCTAGACTCACTCAAATTCCCTCTTATTTGCCAAGATTCCACCACATTCTAATTTCCTTCCACAAACAGGTCGATCACCCCCAATCTTACCTGAAGAGCTCTCTGTCCCAATCCACCCAACCTCTGCCAAACTTCTTCATCACCAACTGTGACCTCTCTCCACAGGCAGCTGATGGAAAACCAGATTGGAGCCATCGAGCGGGGGGCCTTTGATGACATGAAAGAGCTGGAGAGACTGTAAGTGTTCTGAGATTGAAGTCTTTTTTCATTGGCCAACTAAGATCCTAGTATTAGCTAATATTAAGCTTAAAGCAGGGAACAGCTTTAAGCTTAGTATTGTTAGGAGAACCCCTTAGAGAAAAGAAAAACAACAAGAAGCTAAACAAAACCGAACAAGTGATCTGAGGTTGCTGGCTAGATTTACTTGCCAACCAGGAACCTGACCAAGAATGTGTGGAAAAAAGGCTTTGGCTTACATGATACTAAACACATTTGCCAGTCTCTCTTGTTTGAGAAGCTGCAAATCCCCTACTTCCCCTCCCACTCCATCAGGGAAGGGGGAATAGTGGCTTCAGCATGTAGCCACTGTCAAAACGAAGGAGCCACATCACAGCTGCACTGCTGTTCTTTGCATATCATGTGGTTAACTATTGAAACTAGCACTGTAGCTGTACAGCTGTTCACTTTAATGTGCAACATGTGAAGTCAAAAAAGACTTCTGCTCTTTCTAATAGTCCTCAGAAATCATTAGCTTCCAGTCCCATATGTTTAATTGCCTTTGCCTTTAGCTATAAGCACTTGAAATCTGTGGTCTCATTTATTAATTAGTCCCACTCTGTCTTTTTCAGTTTTGCTAATTATGCCAGTCAATAAATGCTGATTTTAGTTTCACACATATTGAAATTCATATTTAAAGAGATATTTTAATACATTGATTATGCAAGGTTTTATCCCACTCAATTTTTGTATCAGATAATCCTCACTTTATTTGTATTCTTGTTTACTGTAGTGACTTTAATGTAGCTTTTTCCTTTCGCTCCTGTTAGACGTCTAAATAGGAATCAACTGTACCAGCTGCCAGAGCTACTGTTCCAGAAGAATGCCGCTTTGTCACGACTGTGAGTCTCCTGACATTTTCATATCTATTGTCTATGATGTGCTTCAGTCTGGCTAAGGTTTTATGTATGCTTTGTAAACATATTTACACAGTGCTTTAAAATGTTTGTAACACATTAGACCATGTTGGGTATGCTGAGATTTGATTTGTTAAGGAGGAAATTATGCTTTCTAGCAATAAGCACATTTATGAGAGATGCTTTTGTGCAGATGTGGTTCGGTCAAACCTTGTGTGTATGTATGTGTGTGCCGCCGAGTTTCAGTTTTCAGTACTTTGAAAATGTGGAATTGCCTGAAAAGGTTGAGGGAATTTCATTCTTCATTCTTATGAATGTTGTCATTGATGGGAAATATTTGGGGTTTGCAGTGGGAAGCCAAACGTTGCCCTGAGAATAAACTTTTACTTCTGGTAGGTTGGACAGGCTGTTCCTCTGTTCTTTCGGGAGGAAAACTAGCAATCAAAAGCGCCCCCCACCCCCACCCCCACTGCTGTCTCAGGGTAGAAAACCACAGGTTTTTTTTTTTTTTTTAAATTCTAAAAGCTTTTTTTTTTTTTTAAAAGTCTAAAAGTTTCTACTGTTTCTGCACATAATTTGTATGAATTGTCCTTTCTGCCGATCATTTGAGTTCATATTACCTGTAGCCAGTGGTGGGAATGTTCTTTTATTGAGACAAGGTAAAATCATTTCCTTTTCCAGACCTCTGTTTCCCCAAAGACATACGTACACAATTGGACTGTCTAAGGCCGAACCTTTAAATAGTCTGTTCGCTACGCTACATTCCAATGTTTGTTTTGAGGCAGGTATTAAACTTCAGCCTCTGGCAATAGAAACAGCTGTTTGAACAATTTACCCGACATCACCCCTGATTTATTGACCTCTTCGTTTTGGAAAACTACTTCAAGGGCAAATTACACTGAATCATTCTGCTCCGTCCTTTAAAAAAAAAGAAAAAAAAAAAAGGCAAAGCTTTTTTTAAATTACAAGTGAAGAGCTATTATGAGCTTAATGAGAAAAAATTTAATTGCTTTGCATGACACCATGCCAGGAATTGGTCATCAAGGATCAAATGTACCCTTAGTTCACCTAAACCTTAAAGTCGTTTGGTATTGGAAACATGGTCTGCTCTCCACCAAAGGTCAGTATGAATTGATTACAGAACTGTCTTACTTGAGGAAACGTAAATACCAGTAAAATGCTTCTTGTCCCAAAGGAACACTTGCTCTTATACTTGCTCAGCGCACTCACTGAGGCTTGTTAAGATGCTTTTTTCCCCAATATAATGTAAAAACCTGATAGCCTTAGGTGATATGTTAACCCAGATTTTTTTTCTTGTTGCATTAATTTGCCTTATTTGTTCTCTTGTATGTGTGCTCATTTGTACTGGCACAAACAGTGGCTCCAAATCATTGAGCTTGGCCAGAGTGTGTAAGATCAGCCATAGCCAACATGCGCTTCCACAAGCTAAGCTCAATACCTTTTCTTGAAAATCTGTGCTCTTCTTGTTTGTTTTTGAGGAAACATAATCCTTAATTCTTGAGCACTAATGCATCGGTGATTTTATAATGCAATGCAATTATCGAAAAGAACAAAAGGTTTCACTTCCCTGTGCTTTTTAGTTTACAGGCAGGTCTGAGCTGGTTTTATTACACTGTCTGCAAGAAGCCTGTTCAAGATGATTAGGTGTTTTAATTGCTTTTCAAAGATGAATTAAGGAGCTAGCCTAATAAGCCGTATGGTGATCTGTTTGCATTACTTGCATTATGCAACTGTTGACAAATGTAAAACAGGTTGGATAATGGATTTCTTTTGGAGGTTGCAGGCGAGTACTTAGTAAAACCTTGGGAACATGATGAGAATAAAGACTGACTTGGTAGAACAATAACAAGCAAGAATGGGTGGCACCCATTATGGTTAACAACCTGATGCTGCCCCCTTCTCCTCTCACTCACTACCCCATGCTAGGAAAGGAAGGCTGTAGTCCCTGTAATCTGCCTATCCTGTGCCTGTAATTAGTGCGTTCATACTGTGAGTACACCAGAACCAAAGCCCTGAGAGTATTTAGGGAGGAGGGGTCAAAGCAAGCAACATGGGTGCCTTCTGGCAACGGCATCTGGTTTGGAGAAAGCTGGTGTTTGTGGGTGTATGTGTGAAGGTGGCAAGCAGGCTCGGCAGGTTTATGACCCTTGCTGATGCCGGGAAGCTTAACTTTACAGGGGCTTTGCACTTTTCAGTTACTAACGGGAGTATAGTCAGTCAAATATGAAAGCTGAATGATATATATGTATACTGTGTTTGTGTGCATATGAAAGAGACATGGTTATCTAAACTATCTAAAGTTGTATGTATCTTTTGATTTAAGTTTAACTTCCACACAAATATGAGTTAATGCAGGTAATTACTGTAAACATTCTTTTTCTATTTGGCATATGAATTCTGCAATAATAAATGTGATTCCTTGTATCCTTGAGGCATTGTGTAATATTGATGAAGTGGCCAAAAATCATGGTGTTTTCTCAGCAACATAGCTTTTTTGCATTGTAATGGACATTTGGTACACTTGGCAAGAATTTAATCATTTGGATTGCAAATAAAAAAAATAAAAAAAAAGAGTTAACATTAAGTTTAATTTAGAGCATGTCCTAAGTCTAAAGACAGTACGGTGGCTTAACGGTTATCTGTAAGTTGCAATCGTTTGAGGTCCTCAACTATCTTCCCCTTACAGCAGCCAACCACTTCCATTAGAATATAAAAGAATATGAATCTAAATTCATATTGTCATGTTGTTTCTTCCTAGACTCATTAAAGTGAAGTGAAATATATGATTCATGTTTGAGTGAGCTTGTAAAGAGATATGCAGTAATCTGCCATTCGATCACCTAACTGCCCATTAGCTTTCAGCAACCGATCAGCCCTCTGTCCCCTACCCTTTTCTGGTGGTAAAAGTGGATTTTATGAGTTGTCGGTGCTTTTATGGGCTGTGCGGTGTGTGTAAGAAACAGAAGCACCATAAGACCATCTGAAGTGAGCGGAAGCCAAGCGGGTAATTTAGAAACCACTCTGTCATTTGAAGTATTTAAATAAGTGAAAAGTGGAATAGAGGATTAGTTCTGTTTCTACGTACTAGCAATTCTCTCAATGTATTTCTCTTTCATTAATAATTCAGAGAACAGATAAGGAGAGTTAATTTATTTACAATAAATGCCTCGAACATCAAGCTTTTCAATCAGCGACAGCCTGTTCCCACAGGACTTCCAAATGTTGAAGCAGTCTAGAGGAACAGAACATCTGTATGGAATTTCTATAATGAATTGCTCACACTCGTCTTCCATGTTTTATTTAACACACATAGTATATTTTGTGATTTGGGCTAATGACTATGAATTGATAAGTAATATATAAATGATAACTTTGGTGTCTGATTTTAGGTCCAGGAAATTGTTTTGCAATAGAACTGTGCGTGCTGTAGCAATATCTGGTTTGAAAAAAGTCCAGGATGCAACACTATTCCATGGTGCTAAGTCCCACAACTCTTATTTAAACTGACCAGCCTTTGGTGTTGGCTGGAATTATGAGGCAGTAGCCAGCAATAACATCTTTTATAGTGACTGACTTGTTCTCCGTCTATTGGTATACACTTCTTACATCCTGCATTTTCACAAGCTGTTTGCTGTTCCTTTGCTTTAAATTGCAGGTCCTCGTAATAAATTTTACTCTAAGTCAATAAAATCCTCTCTCTCTCTCCCTCTTGCTTATGTTAAACTATATCACATCTGGTATACCCCTTTGTTACATGGTGGGTAGTATGTGGTGGTGTTTGTTGGATCTGTAAAGGAGTGATGCTCAAAGGAGTATGAGTAGTCAACTGGAAAAGCAATATGTCGAAGTGATTTGTGTAAACAAGGCATAGAGGAAGCACCTTCTCTCGCTCTCTCTGTCCCTTGTCGTTCGTCGTGTGTAAACAAGCAAACGGTAACGGACAAATGAAGCCTACACACACACACAGTCAAGCAACGTCAAGCAGACCAGTGTTAGCCTACACTAATCTGTGCTACTGAGTTCTGTCAACACCTCCTCCCAAGCCATCATTCCCAGGCGACTAGAGTACACAAGCCTAAACACCAAAAAGAGAGCGTGAGATGAGTAAAGACTTGTAGAGGGAATGAACAATGGATCAGGAAAATGGAGTGTGCTGGCTTATTCCATGTTTGAGATTTAACTTGCCTATTTGAAGCTTTCTTCAATTTTTTAATCTCTAAGATCCTCTTTTGGTTGTAAATCTTTTCTGGAGATTGTATTTTTGTTTGAAGCCTCAGATTCTTTATGATTTCCTTGAGGATTTTAATGTTCTATTTCTAAAAAAAAACATTTCAAGGCCATATTTATTGTCCTTGTTCCCAACTCATTCTCCAGGTCTGCCACCCTGTATGCTGTAATTGCATTTATAGCAAGTAGCAGATTTCTTATCCAAAGTGGTTTCATCAATAATATATATATTTTTTAATCTGCATGAAAGTACAAAAATGACAGGGCCTAAGCATACTCATGCTAAAACCTGTTGGAGAGAGATTAGCATAGCAACAAAAATCACAAAATATTTTGTTCACAGCCAGGGGAACACAAAAAGAAAGGATTGGTGTGTCAAGGGGATATGGTGCAGAACTTGGTTTGATTAGTGTTTTTACTTTAAACCGCCTCTCTGAGCTTTAAGTAGTTGATGAAGATCTTATTCTTTATCAGATCAATTACAGGCAGTTAGGGTGGTTGTTGCCCACCTCACACACTAATGCAATGACTATGTGGGAGGCTATCACTGAGTAGAGGTGAATCCTATAGCAGTTGAGACTTCCTTTGCAGTGGAATGGGAATAACTGGAGCCTTGTTCTGATCAGCCCAAACTGAGGTGGCTTTTACTTAACGGTTAGTTTACACCTTACTGGAAAATAAACATAAGCATCTATGATGAATTATCTGAAATGTTTCTAGAATACAAGCAGCCTTTTGTGCTGATACAATACAGTTTTTATTTGATAGTGTTTGTCCCTTTGGACCTCTGCTATTTTTTTCTTTCTTTTGTTTTTCTTTGGAAAGCCACTGTTATAGAAAAAAATGGCAAAAAGAATAAAATGTATTTGTTTATTCCATTGTCTGGAAGGATTGCTTGAAATGCAGCATAACATGCCATCCTGATTTGTTTGTTTGTTGTATGATTTAGGCATATACACCAAACTTTTCCCATGTCGACTGAATATTTGATGTTGCCGTACCAGCAGAGATTAAATGGAATGGAAACACATGGGAGCTGAACTGCATCTTGATGATAGGCCATTTTTAGAACAAGTTTTGTAAAATAAATTAATCTGTTCTGTGTCATAAATCAAACTGACAGACAACCCCTAGAGAGCTTCAAATGTTGCATGATCATTCCCAAAAAATTCACATGTATGTTTATAACAATATTTCCTGTGATTTTCCTATTTTTAAATGAATCTAATAGCTTCCAAGGCATTCAAAGAGTGTAGCTAATTTGTATAGCTACTAATGGCAAACCATTCAGGTCTGCAAGCTCAGCAGTCTTGATTATCATTTTAAAATGTCAGAGTTGACAGGGTCTGTCAGCTTCCAGGGATGAGGTATGGGGCTCTGATCTCATTTTGCTCTCAGTAGGAAAGGGAGAGAGAACTCGCGGACAGGCTTCAACAAGCTGCCACATAGGTTCGGAAGTCCTGACCCTCCCAATGTCCTTTGTTAAGGAAAGAAATAACACTAGCTGGGGAGGAATACATTTCCTTGCCCTCCTACTGTTTACCCAGACAGCATGGGGAAGAACCTTAGTGGGTTCTTTTCAAAACCTACAGTATGCTTGCACTTTTTGTGCTTTGGTCCTTTATGATATAGTCAGCTAATCCCATCATAGAGGATCCCCTATGGGTCAGGGTGTAGAGACAGGAAGCAGTGGCAATGGGCAGACACATCTCTCTATACAGACTAGAGAGGTTTCAGAGAATTTTTTTTTCTCTTTTATGCTTGTATGAAAACCCTAGATTTAACAAACAAAGAAAGCAGTTAAATTGTACTGCAGTTGACTTTGTTTCACCTGTGGTTGGATTGGAATGAGGAGTACAAATCTTTCCAAATCAGATGTGCTTTTGATTTTGAACAGTCTGGAAATGTATTTAGCACCCTAGATAAATTATTATACCTTAAAAAAAATTCTTCGAAGTGGAGCTGTCCTAAAGATGATGGAAAATGGACAGGATAACTGATTAGGCTAATCTGGGTCCTTAGTTAGATCAAAACAATTTGGAGCTCAACACCCTAAAAATGTTGAAGATGCTAGTAGATTTTAGGAAGAATCTAAAAATTAATCTATCCCACCACCCTGTATGGATCCCCAGTTAGTACTGTGGAATCCTTCCACTTCCTAGGCACCATCATCAGCCAGGATCTGATCAGGATAAAATCAGCTCACAAAAGGCTCAGCAGATGAAATAAGTCCTGCTGTAGCTCAAAAAGCTCAACCTGCCACAGTCAGTGGAAGTACAGGCCAAAAAATAAGATAGAATAATCAAATAGAGCATAAGCTTTGTGAGGATGACACAGAAAAGCACATACAGTACATACCCCCTTCACAAACACTGATAATCAATAGGCAGTAAAGTACATGTAGCAGCTTTTAATTGGCAATGATTGGTGTATGAGTGAATGTTTGGTCATAAATTAGCCTCTCTTTACAGGGTAGACGTTCGTGCAACAAAGACATGAGAGAAACTGAGGATTACCCACGTATGATATCTCTTACTCGGAATGTCTAAATAGGGATATTTTTCATGTTTCATTTAATCTTAGATTTTCATCATGCTTCTAAAGCAGTGTTTGTCACTTAAGATCATTTATGTATAAAGCTGTCATTTGGCTTATTGCTTTTTTTGAATGAGAGAGGGAAAAGGGGGTAAGGCACAAGAAACAGTGGGAGACACTCTTAAGCCTGCACTTTCAGAGTGGAGAAAGTTAAATGCTTTGGCAAGGTTGTGGCTACGTGTGAGACTTCCATAGAAAGAAACTGTCATTCACTTCCCTTGCCATTTAATGAATGTGTCAATAAAACGTAAAGCCGATGCTTAAACAAACATGGTTCAGGCTTTGTGTCTGAGCAGGCCTAAGCATCTATGGAAAGGCACATTGATGGGTTCCTGATGAAGTAAAAGAAGATTAGATATAAAACAGAAATGCTCACAACTTGCAAGGACCGTTACAGAGTTGTTGTTTTTTTTCATCTAAGGCAGAGTTGCTTGGACCCTCCAATCTTCCTTTGGCTTTTGTCTGATAAGTACAAGTTTACTGTAAAGGACACTGTACACCCAGTACAGTTAATAAATTAGAGTTAATTAAAGTAATTGTTAAACTTGTTTGTCCAACTTGTTAGATTTAACATTATCTTCTTATATTTTATTTTGTCTTCCATCATTTTCTCAACTTTAAAAACATGTCTCCAGTGTCGTGTGCCACGCTACTAATCCCCTAAATGCCAAAAAACCTTGGTGCTTCTTATGTAATATTTGATATTGCATTGTATTTAAATGTTGTTGCTAGATGATGTATCTTGAGCATTTCAGTTAGTTTCTGGATTAGTATTTCATTATAATACCATAATTAATGGCATCATAATGGTACAGCATACCTGAAATGATTCATTAGGGACCAAGTACTATAGGGTGCGCAGGACCCCCTTGTTCATCTTGGTCTTTCACTGATCTGATATGTGTAGTTTAATTGCCACAGAAACTCCAGAAAATATAATTTCCTTTTTCATAACATACATGTGCCTAGATCTGTCTTTCCCACCACATTGCATAGACATCTCATTCCGAAGCATTTATACATATAACGTATATTTTGCTGGCTTTGGAAATTTATTACATGTTAATGCAGTCAAAAAGTTCCAAAGTGATTTGTGGATTTGTCTAATTTCTCTATCTCTGAGAAATTAATTGACTGAAAGTACACCCAAATTGGTGCACTGGTGTTGATATTCTTGCGGCATGGGGAGGCACTCTTTGCTTTAGTTTTTCTCAAAAGCCAAACTCGAGCAGAACAAGTTGATGTCCTCATTTGTACAATAGGACCTGTTGAAAGTGTTTTAACTGAACAAACCAAATCAAGCTGCTTACAGAGAGACAGCAACAAGAAGTAACCCCCATTCTTGAAGCAATATAAAAAATAAATATATATCTAACATAAAAGGGGGGCTAATAAATCTAATTAAAATCCTAAATAAACGTAATAAATCTCTTAATGACTCTTGGATATATACATTTAGAATAATTAACTTTTTGTGTCCGAGTATATGGCCTGGAAATCTGCCCGTTAGTCCGCTCTTTTTCTTTCTGTCTCCCTCTCCTACTTACTCTCTTAGTGCCCCTTGCCACCTCTCCTCTCAGCAGAGTGAAAAGACTGCCCTTTTGCATAAGCAGTGTGCTTTCCCAGGGACTCATTGTTCTTGGTTGCTAGGCAACGGTGCAGCCCCGCTTACGTCGCCAAAGAGATGGGGGGGCCCTGGGTATTTGGTTTTGGGTCAGGCGTGATAAAGATGACACAATGGGTTGAGGCGTGTCCAGAACCTCCTTGCTCGTTTATGAGGCTATTTGGCGTCCACTCATCTCTTGCAGGAACCCCACAGTGAGGCCTGGCAAAGGTCCGTCAGTTTGGCTGAGTCAGACCATCGCAGGTGACATAGATATATGTGACAGAACACTTTGCCTGCTACAAAGCAGCTGTGGTTCTACCACTGGAGATCTTACAGAAAGCTCCCACAAAGTCTGATTTGAGCTGTAAAGTCAAGCTGCTGGCTTTGTGTTTCCAAAATGTTTCAAGGATCATCAAGCACTCAGGGACAGAGTATGCAAGTGAATGCTGAAAAAAGATAAAAACACTGAAAAGAGATGGAGGTGGTAGAGTTGGGGGAGTCAACCAAGCTATTTCTTGTTCTTCTTGAATAGAACAATTCTTCTATTTCATGCTTTTACTCTCTCTCTTTCACCGATAATCAGTTTCAGCATTGAAGAATATTTTTTGTCTGTTGATTAAGCTCTCTCAAGATGATAATCTCAAAAAGTATTACAGTTGTTATTTTGGAGTCTCATGGTCATAACTGCATTCAGTGAATCTGTAATTCATTTGCATTATTTATAAGTTCAATTTTAACATGATTAAATCTAGGAGGCTTAATTTTTTAGTTTTGCCAAGAGGCAGATCACAAGCGCTCTCTCTCTCTCATAATAAAAAAAAACAAAAAAAACAAAGCTTGCTCAATTGAGGGGGCATAAACATAAAAGTGTGTACTTGTGTTTATTTAATCAAGCACTTTCAACAAAGTGGATAAAAAAAGATGCATGAGCTCAGTCCCTATATTGTTCCTAATAAAGATGTAATTATTCCCTAATTGTAGACACTTTGCTCCTAGAGAGTGGCAGGTTGTGAATCGATACCTAATCTTTTCTTCATGATGCACTCTCAACGAGTCTGCCTACAGGGCAAATTCTTATATTTGTGGCTCAAGCTGCTTCTGTTTAAATTTCCAGACATTTTATCAGTGCTGACCGTGTGTGTGTGTGTGTGTGTGTGTGTGTGTGTGTGTGTGTGTGTGTGTATTTGTGTGCGCTGAGTGATAAAATTAACCATTCGAATCCTGCATATGCTGGACTTCAGCAAAGTCACTGCGAATGTTACTCTTCTATCGCAAAGCTGCATATCTGGGAAAAGTTACGATGATCTGAGGTGAATGTAATCTGAGTATTCTGTTTATGATCCTACTTCAAAAAGAGCATTCTTTATTTAATAATTTTTTTTAATAAACTTTATTTTGCAGAAAATATTTGATAACCTTTGATTACCAATTGTAAAATATTTACCTAATAAGTTACATTACAAAATCTTCATCTAACACAAAACTGGGTTTTATATTGTATATTTTAAATATTTCATATAAACAGAAAAAGGTTACAAATTGTATGGCAAAGCACATTATCGACCCTGCGAAGATGAGGCATTGAAATGTGTAGATCGGAATGAGTACTGCTGGGGCATGGCAAAATAAACTCTAGGGTTTCTGTCACTCAGAAGCCTGTCTGCACAGAGAAATGGATGGGGGCTGCCGAAGCTTCTTTATGAATAAATAAATGTCTTAAATCAGAGCAGGTCCCAGTAGGATTGCGGCGCAGTGTCGAGAGATTTTTTTTTCTTTTCTTTAAGGATCTGTAATTGTAGGTGAATATTAATCTATTGAGAGTTCCTTTGACTTCCTCTGGTAGAAAGCAGACTCATGTGTGAGGATTCCCTTCCATGCCGTGGCTCGTCTCAACACGGATTTGCATACATAAAAGAGTTTATCCCTTTGAGTCACAGTTGACATATTTACTTCATGAGTTAGCTAACGTATCATTAACAGTCTCATGGAGTGTGTAACAATTGTGAATCATCAGGATAAATCCCTGCTCTTTTTCTTCCTCTGCTTAAACATTTCATCTGGGTGTCAAAGAGAGGGCAAAGACTTGGGGTTAAAGAGAGAGAGGGAGAGAGAACAAGTTTCGACGGCCCTTTGTTCCCATGTTCCCATTTCCCCTTGGTGCTTTGAGGCTTCAGGCTCAGGAAAGCGAGACAGCATCACACACCATTTTTAATTACAGGCAGAGAAATAGTGTCCTTAAATATTTGGAGTCAGGGATCTACCTTGTATTTGGAGTAACTAGGCCACGCAATCTGGTCTAGCCAGAGAGAGAGAGCTACAGCAAAGAAAGGAAATCTGCTGTATTGCATTACTTTTGGCAGGCGCTGGCAGCCTGCTTTGAAAACAAGACACTGTGAGACACTGAGTCTGCTCCTTGCCCTTGTCCACGTTCCCTGAGCTGGCACACTATCGCAGGCCAGAAAAGAGTCACTGAGTGAAATGGAGACAAACATGGATAGACGTCCCTGTCGTGAGTTCAGACAGACAGCTGAGGTCCTTTTGACTTCGGGCAGTTATCTTTCTGCCTGGCTGTGCTGTGCCATGTTAGCAGGCCAGGATTCAGAGAGTTAAAATTGCAATATTGAGCTTTAGGAAAAATCCAGAGTTATAAGAAAAATAGTATTATTGAGCAATGCAATTAATTTAATTTAATTTAATTCATTTAAAGGGTTAAAATATAATGGCATAAAATAGCCTATTTTCCGAGGAGAAATAATCTACTTTAATACTTTTATGATCACATGAACACTAAGGTGATGCTGACAATGTTGTGGAAATAAATACTGCTTTTACTGTTCCACTTGTAAGGGCCCTGTCTGCTTCATTAAAAAGAACACAACACTGCGAAAACAAAGGCTTTGTGGGTGATTTTAATGACAGTGACTGCAGTTCTGAGCTCAGAAATGGTGTTGGATGTCCAGGCAATTGGCTTTAAAATACAGGGTCGCTGCTGCATTGTCTGCTGCCATGTTAGTGATAAGTGCCAAGGCCAATCTGGAATACAGCTTTTGGTTGATTGGTTGGGATTGTGCAGCACAGATGATGGGACTACTGTTACCATGTAGTGGCACTTTTGCTATATGGCCAAAGGTTTGTGGATTGCTGACAATTCAATTAAATTTTATTTGTATAGCGCTTTTAACAATTGTCATTGTCGCAAAGCAGCATTACACAATCAAAATAATGATTTAAGTTTGTATGGAATGTGTATGAATCAAAATGGTCAGATAGTCCCTGATGAGCAAGCCAAGGATGACAGTGGCAAGGAAAAACTCCCTGAGATGGTAATAGGAAGAAACCTTAAGAGGAACCGAACTTAACAGGGAACCCATCCTCATTTGGGTGAAACAGATAGCAGGAATTGATCTGCATTCATACTGTGTGTTAGATGGCAGCCAGTTCAGCTATAACAGTTGATGTTAATTGATGTTAATATGGAGTCCAGGTAGTTATTAATATGGAGTCCAGGTAGTTATTGGACAATCATAGCCATATGTGGGCCTTCACCAAACTACTGCCACAAACTTGGAAGCACATAAATGTACAGGATGTCTATGCATGTTGTAGTATTTCTTACCTTAACTTACCTTCTCTGGAACTGAGACAGCAACGTCCCTGTGCAAAAAACCAAGACATGGTTTGCCATGGCGGAAGTGGAAAAACCTCAACACCACTGAACATTTTTGGAATTAACTGAAATGCTGACTGCAACCAACATTGGTACCTGACTTCACAAATTCTCTTGTGGCTGAATGGGAAAATCCCCAAAAGCCATGCACCAAAATCGTTGTGTAAAGTCTTCCCAGAAGGGTGGAGGTTATTATACCCATGAAAGGGAGATTAAATCTGCAACAGGATTTTAAAAAAGCAACTAAACAGTATAATTAATGTAGATTAATGTATATTTTTGGCATTATAGTGTATCAGGCTGTCCTAGAAGAGAGGTCATAGGATGACTGAAATGAGTTTGACCTTACATGCCATCTCTCTCTCTCTCTTTCTCTCTGTGTAGTGTGTGAGTTTCCCTCCCATCACTCTTTGTGGTGGAAGGATAGAAATGATAGTGGGACTGGCATTTAGAATAATAAGCATGTTTCTCTATAGGAACTTCTACTATTTCTCTCCTTCTTCCTCTCCTCCACATGGCCCCATGCTGCTAGGTAACTCATCAGTGATCTGTCTTTTCATTCCTTTTTGCAAACAGCAAGTGCAGAAGGGGGGGAAAAAAGCTAAATCCGTGCACAAATATTAGCCTGGAGTAACAAAGACATTCCTGACTTGCACATCACTCCCTGACTCGCTCCTGCATACACCGCCCCCCACCCCTCCCAAGCCTCCCACAAACAGCCTACTCCATGACACCTCTGCTTAATACCCATTTCCTCCTCCATACTTTTTTTTTTCCCTTTGACAAATGTTCCTTTCTCTTACCACACATCAGTGGCTTTTTTCAACCTGTCATGCTGGGGCTTGCAAGCTTCCATGCTTCCATTTTTGGATTATGAAATAAGAGCAGGTAATTCTTCAGTCACAGAATTTAGTGCTCCATTGTATTTAGTGTTCTATTGTATCCCAGAGTACACAGACAGGATTCCCACTAAAGAATGGGGGCGGGACCGCACAAACGGCCGTGGCAAAAGTGAAGCGGTAATCTCCATTCTGATCTGTCACCTCCTGCCCCCTGGTTGAAATGTCATTCTCATTCATGTCAGCGGCCTCTAGATGGAACGGTCAGCCTTGTGTCTGCCTGCAGCTCTGTTTGCTTGGAGATGCTTAGAGGTGGAGTTGTTAGTGTGTGTTTGAAGCCTGAAGATATTGTCCACCAGGAAGGTTAAATGGAGTTTTTGCCACCTCCTAGGCACTGCTATTTTCTCAGTCCACACAGCAACGTCAAGCCTGGAAAATTGCCTTTTGCACTGAGCCTCAGGGTTGTAAATATCTGTCTAAAAAGACAGATGCCCCCCACATGGCCACAGATCCTTCTAGTCAGCAGATCAATTAGTTGTCCAGTGGTTCCATACCCCAACATTTTTTCTTTTGTTAGTGTCAAAGCCAGCTTTTTGGTTGGGTCTCTCTGAATATGATTCCCTATCTCCTCGATCTCTGAAGTTAACAGATGCTTCCTCCCCATCTGGAATATGCCTCACAGCATCTGGACAAACCTGAAATCCATTCATCCTTGCAGAGGCCATGGTTTGGCCTAAAAGATTTAGTAAAGCAACGAGCACTTTAGAAACATAAAATTTGTGTAATGATGTCTGGTCACATAGTCAGGATCTACAGCAGTCCAAAAGAAAACAATTACCAAATGTTGGCCAGTAAGAAACCAGTCAGTACACTGAAAACAATACAGTACTTACAGTATGCAGTATATCCATAGGTTCAAAGTTATTTAAGTGTGGATGCAGCTGCCTAAATACTACTCCCTGAATACTATGTTTGATTGTTATTGTTAGGGTTATTATTGTTATTATTATTACAAACCCTCTTTGAAACAATGATGTCAACCTGTTTACATTGTAGTCAATAAGCAGTGACGTTTCAGGCATGTAGAATTTCATGTGGTGTTCTCATTTTACAGCCCTATGCCTCCACGTTGTCCTATAGTCTCAGGCTTGTATCTTTATTAGTCTTTGTCCCAACACCACCACTACCCCCGCCCACCATTCTGTGGTTGTGGGCTTTAATTTCATGCACCCTTGCTCTGGCAGTTATTTCCTCTGGAAATGCCAGCCTTGTGAAATGACACACAACTTCAGAGGGTCCCTGTGCTGCCCAGGCCACATGGTGTTGGCATCCAGTTAAGCTGTCAGGCCATGAGCTTCTTTACCTTTGCCCAGCCCACACATAGTTAAGAGAAATTTATGTTCACCCACCTACACATGCACAGAAATGGACCAAACCTTGACAAAGGGCTCACTGATCTATTTACAGTTAAAGCAACCACTGGGGCTTACCTGAGTTTATGTGCCAGACTAAGTTGGTGGTAACTTTAAAATGAGCTAGGCTAACATTGGGGCCTTCAATAGTTCAGTTCAACTAGTGATAAACTACAGTCAAAAAGTGTTCACTAATTTTCTAAAGCAGCATGGCTATGACAAGAGTCAACATAAATGATCATTTATATATTTATACTGAATTTTGTATTACTATTATTATTATTATTATTATTATTATTATTATAGTGACATAGTAATAGATATTGCAGGTAAATGACTCTGATTGAAAATCTGGGGCACTATAGCATCTTTGTATCCCTACACCCTGCATTCTTGGTTGCAACTGTGAACCACCAAGAAAATCATGATGTACACATTCACCAAACCTTTTTTTTTTTTAAACAATAATATTGTACACAATCCTTTCTTGTGAAGATTAATGCCATTTATGATGCTTGCAATAATAATAATAATATAATATTATTAATAATAATATTATGTTAATATAATATTATTATAATTAACACAATATATAATATGAATAATAATAATCCATTAATCTTTTTTTTTTTTTTTTTTTGGTTCAAACAATTAAAACAAAAATTTAAGTACATTTGTGACATGAAGCTTCATTACTTTTCTTTGAGCTAAATCTTTCAGGAGACCAGGAACTGCTTTCTGGCCCCAGGGCTTCAGACTACACCTCCGATCATTGCCGCTCCAGGAGTTCATTAACCGTGACAACCCTTATTCCCTTTCAACTGTCATTTTCAACCCCCTGCCAAAAATAAGAAACCTGCCTAATGGTCTCCAAAATGAGAAAAAAGGGCAGTGATCAGAAAAGAAGTCAATTAAGAAAAGAGGGCACATGGCTGCCTTCACACATTTGTGCAGGATCACTGAGGGATGCCCCAGCCTCTTGCATGTATTAAAATAGTGGGAGACCACAGATCTCAGTTAAAACCATGTAAAAACCTAGTAAAACATAATTAGCCCTGCCTCAGCTACAATCCTGTGGTGCCCCCAAAAGTGGTTTCCCTGCCTAAAGTTTTCATCGCTCTCTCATTTTTATAGAGTGTTTGATTCTGAAATTGCTAGCTAGAAGGAGGAGAAGAGAAAGTGTGATTATTATACTATTAGAAAGCAGAGGTGTGTATACTGTATATGTGAAGACAGGGGTCAGAAAGTACTGTTGGGTCTTACCACTGGCAAGAGAGCTGCAGTCTGCATCTAACACCTATATTAGCAGTAATCCTACAATTCTGAATCATTCAATGACAGGAAAACTGTTATTTTAAGGACAAGGCCATTAATTTGGGTTATTCTTTGTACCTATTCTTTTTTGTCCCAAATCTTAGAAATACTATTTGAACACTTAGTCGATGTTAGTTCAATTTCATTGTCTGTAGACTAAGTGGAATGTGTCTGTACAATTATACTATAAGGTTGATTTGACAACAGTGGCCATTAGGGTTTAATTAAAAATTCCTTTTCACTTTTCCTATGCTCCTGAAGTTTTTTTAAACCAAGTATTGCTCAAATGCAAATATTCCATATATGTGGGAGAGTAGTTGAGTTTCACCTCCTTGCTTTCTCCTTTTGCTCAAAGAGACAGAGGTTTTGTTTGTCTAGAGGGGAAGTTTGCCTTTCTCGCCCTTACCCGTCTTTTCGAGATGGTGATGATGGAGAGCACTGGAGCAAAGCGAGTGAGAGAGCGATTTATGACCTCTGGAGAACAAAGTAAATATGAGAGACCAGCTATTCTTGCCCTGCGCCCCCCGTTGTTGCCCCGCAGCTCTCTTCCCACTGCTGCACAGCTGGGACCGAATCCTATTGTTCCTACCCCCCCCAATATACACACAGACACACATACACACTCCCCCAATGGCTTAGTCACAGCTCCAGCTGGGTACCTTTGGTCTCCTAGCAACCTCCACCTCAGCAATTTGACTTGAGGCACCTCTGGCTAGGAATCTTTATTGATTCAGAGAGCCTCCAGACATTCTGTATTATAGCACTCTGTGATGGGCCTGTATCTATTGCCAGGAATCGGCTTTAAGACCTTTTCTGCTTTGCAGTCATTAATATGCCACTTTTATATTTCTGCCTGTTAGTCTAATAGTCACCTAATAGTCCTGTGTTGCAGTGTCCTTTGGGCAGAGATGAGTCCCAGAGTCCCAGGATAGTCTACAATAGCAGAAGATCACAATGGGTTCCACACCCGTCAGCCAAGAACAGGAATCTGAAGGAATTGAGTTGGGACAGTGTCACCTTAACTTGGCTAGTTGAAGCTTGGAAAAATTATACCTGTTCTGAAATGTCTTAATTTCGGTTGGTATGGTCAGAATTTGCCATCCAAAACAATAAAACATGGGCCTAGGTCAACAGTTTAGGGTGGTGATGGGGAATGTTTTCTTGGTCCCTAATACCAAATGAGCATCATTTGAAAGCCACAGTGAACAAATATTGTTGCCTTTATGGCCACAATTTAACCATCCTCTGATGGCAGCATGATAATCAGCATGATAATGTGAAGTACTGCGGTGGCCTTTCCCATCACGAGACCTGAATCCAAAAGAGCACTTTTAGAATGTGGTAGAAAGGACGATTTGCAGGATGACAAATCTGTAGCAAATTTGTGCTTCAATCATGCCAACATGGACCAGAATCTCAAAGAGGTAGTGTGGTCATATTATATGAAATTATTAATGGCCAGCAATAGTATGTTTCTAAGGGATTGCCTTTGTATAGTAAATACATTAATATAATTTAGAATCCATGCTTACAAAAATAGCTGTGCAGATTGTTTAAATTAAAAGCATATAATAAAAAAATATATAGGGAAATAAAAACTATATACTCAGTATAGTTTATTTGGCTACACCCCAATACTTCCTGTCCTCATGCAAAAATGACATGAGACATTATTAATACATACTGTATACTGTGGTCTGTTTGCCTGTACTTTTTCAATGGGCCAATCCTCAAACATCCAGGGTTTTGTACCAGTTCTTCAGTGTCAACCTTCGTGTATTATGTTACTAAAATGTAAGAATATAGAGAGTTTACCAGCCATGACATTATCTGTCACAGCACAGTGAGTGAGCACTGAGTCAGTACATAAAATCCTACACTTTGATCTAAGCTGGCACTAAGTCACATACTTCCCAGAACTTGATATGTTTGATGAATGGATAGAAGTTGATCATTCCAGCCGACCACGGCATAGATAGTGTATGTGTAGGTTTGGGGTAGAGAGTGTGTGTGCACACCAGAGATAAGGAGACTATGGTTTGTTGAGGCTGTGTGTGACTGTGTGATTTATATACACTGCAGTATGCTTCAAATCTTTTATTGTTTTTTTTTATACGGTGTTTATTTCACCATCCTCACACATGCCCACACACAAAAATTGTCTTTTTGATTATAATACGGTTTATTTAACCATGTACAACATATGCAGGAAGGAAAGGATTATTAAAGTTGGTAACTGGAGAAGAAAAACAAAAACAAAAAAATATTTTATATTTTGGTTAAGCTGAATTTTCACTGCTGAATAAAAATGTATTCCTATATTTCGAGCTGTAATCACAGCACATGCATAGATGCATATAGCTGACACCAGACTGCTAGCACCATTTGTGATACACAAAAATGTACAGTGTGTTGCAATAGAAGAGTCTGTTAATGTAAAGATGATTATCTGACCAAGAGCATGTAAGCCATCTTTTGAAAGAAAGTAGTCAAAATATGAGTGAGGACAAGTACAGAAAGAGTCCTGTGATTGCCTTCCAGCTCCTTTTGTTAAGTCAGAGCCAATTCCGACCATGGACATTGATTAGAACCCGAGCACAAAAGCCGAACATCGCTTCACCTAGAAGAATGAGAGCCGTCCGAACACTTGGACTGTTGAGTTTCTGTTATTGTTCTGTCCGAAGCTGCACAATTGATTGTAAGTTGCAACCTGGGTCTTAATTATACCAAAATCGATATGGATTCATGGGTTTAGCTTTACAATGGCACTCTATTGATATTGGCAGAGTAGAGTGTGTTGAAGGTGATTTAGAGGAAGAAGTATAAGATGCTTTTATGGCTGTTCCCAGTACAGTAGCTCTAACATAATTTTTTTTTTTTTATCAGTATGGTGCTCCTATTACTCAGCTGAAAAGTAGGCTAGATGCAACAGGATATTTCATTTTCAGCAAAACTTTGGTTTTTAAATTAACTTTAGCAACTTTACCAGGAAGTGAGATTTTATTAATTGTGCTAAACATAGTTATCTACAGCTTTTGTACAGTGTAATATTTATGCTTGCTTGATAAGCACAACTACCTGGGTTTGACTTATGTGCCTACCTTTCATAGAAGTAAGTACTTACTTGCCTTTTTATCTAATGAAATGAAATGAGTTTGTACTGTAATTACGTACATATGTTTTTCTTTTTTTATTATTATTAAATATTCAGTATGTTCTGTAATTAAGGTGGTTATACACATATGGCATAGTTTTCATTGATGTGGCAGAGATCAAGAATCTGCGTTTTTTTTTGTGTGGACATGGATGGACTGAATTATAAGTATTTCCTCCAGTCTCCTGGCATCTCCTTCAGGTAGAACAAGCTTGTGCAAAATGCACTTTTTCCTTAGAGTTTAACAAGTCATTGCAAAAATTGTAGGTTTCTCTAGCGGTTTAGTAATGGACGTGCTGATGCCATTTAGTTTCAGACAAACTGACGGAAATGTTTCTCGGCTGCACTATGTGGCCACAAATAGGAGCTAAACCTGGCCAAGCACTAAAGTGCTCTAATGGGCTAATGGGCTATTAGTCTGCACTACGGTTACACCTCTCCGTTTGGCTATTTCTCTTTCTCTCACTCTGTTTCTCTTTCTATTTTACTCGAAGTTTCTGGCAGGTATCCTCTGGATCAAGTCTGTGTATTTACACATACACACACACACACACACACACATCCAGAGACAAATCAATCAGTGCAACTTGAGCTTATCCATTTCTATTTGTCAACTTCTTCTTCCTGACTGCCAATCGCTGTTTTTCAGCTGGAAGTCAGTGGGGTGTATTTAAAGATTTTTGCACCGCTGAGATTCGCTAATTGAGCCAACACCTCCAGACAAGTGGGATATTTTTGGCAGTGCAACAGTAATTAGGGTAGTAGGGATGACATGAGAGAACAATGGTAAAAGCTATATGAATATGTTATATACAGATGTTTTAGTGTGTTACTTTCTTTAAGGTGGTGAAGGCAAATGCTGCGTATTGAAGTGGGTTCAGAGATCTTACTTTGTAAATCATGTGACAATGATGATCATGCAAGATGTTGCATATGAGAACTTTGGTTTCTGTGCATCAACTGCAAGAGTTGACCCAGATAAATCTGAGTCTGAGACACCATGTGAGTTCAATCCCCCTTCCCTCCAGACTCTGTCCCAAAACAAGATAATTCAGCTTAATGAGTTCTTTCCTGCTGCCTGCTTACAAATTCAAATAAATAAAAGAGTTGTTTTTTTGGCTTGGAACACATGAAAATCCGGATGCTTTACTGTAACTGAATGCCCTAGCCCTTGAGGTAGTTTTAAAATGTGACGTGCACATTGATATAATACATTCTTGGGAGTTATGGACTTTCTTCTTGATTTCAGGGCGCCTACTTTAGAATGAAAAATCTCACATACATTACCTTATGCTTGAATGTGCTATTGGGGGAATTCCTTACATACGCACTCTAACCACTATGTTTTTGTACTTTCTGAGGAAAATTCTTTAAGGGATATTAGGATTGTTAAAAATCGTACCGTTCTAAATCAGATCCATGTGTAATCGTTTCGGTCAAGTAAACCTACAGGTTCCATATAGAACCTTTAAGAGGTTCTATATGGCATTTAATTAAAGTTTAATACTCTCCCAAACATGGCCTCAAGTGCAAGCTAGTACTAGTGTGAAACAAATGTTAATTACATTAATTTGGCTGCCAATTCAATCAGTAAACTTTCCAGATACTCACTGAGTGCTTGAACACTTTTTTTGCATTTTGCATTTGACAATTATGTCAAATTATGTCAAAAGATCATTTACTTTCATGAAACCAATTTGTAATACACAATGCAAAAACCTAATAAATAAGGTTTTATTTGAATAAGCTTTGTATCATAGGTATAAAATTGATTATGGACTATAAAAGATAGTCACGGCTTATTTTTTGCAATTGGTGTGTATCTTTTATGCTAAGGCGGTTTATGAGACAAAAAGCAGCAGGAAATGTCTCTGAGGACATATGGACTGTTTTCTTGCTTGCAATTCTTTAATCTTTATTGCCATATTTCAACAGCTTTCCACAGACATTCACTGTGTATGTGTGGGTTTATGGGATATAGAGGGCTGGCTCGAGTGAATTAGGACCATCTGTAGTGCTTACTTCCAATGGCAGAGGTTGAAAGACCAGTTAAGACTACTTGCTTGTCTCTTGAAATAACGGAATAATGATGGACAATAATGGGGCCTTATGGTGGAGAGAATTATGACCCACAGATATATATCTCCTCTTATAACCCCTCTAAAGACTGTATGGGTTTAGCTTTAAAGTTTCACAGACCACACACATCCCAAACTTGAGACCTTTCATTGTAACAGGAACTCATCCTCCTTTTTGGCGCTCTCCTCCCGAAATCTTTGAGGTCTACCTTCTGTCTTCTTCGTATTTATCCTTCATTTTTAATACATTCTCTATCTCTCTATCGTTTTATTTTAGCGGACTTACCGCAATCTATCATTTGGCCCCGACTTCTGCCTGTCACACCTAAACCTCTGCAGTTTTTTTTCTCACTTTTTGTTTAATTCCTCACTTCTTAAGCACTTTCTCCTTCACTAGAGAGAAGTGGAGAGAAAGCAGCAAAAAGTAATTTGTCAAGCCCTAGCATTTGCTTTTCAGGCAGGCTGATTTTATAGAAGTGACGGATGTGGATGTGCCATTGCACAGGAAGATGGATGGTGTGCAGTGCTCTGAGCATTCCTTATTGGCTCATTATTAAGGTGTTAGAGTGCATCAGAAAGCTTGCTGTCAACATGCTGAGGTATTTATTGATTCTTTGAGAGATTTGCAGTCAGTGCTGGTGTTTCTTCTGCTAACAAACCCTTATTCTTGGTTTCTTCTCTTTTCAAATTATTCTCTTTTTCCTTTTTTGTCTGATCTCGTTGTACCTTCCTTACCTTTATTTCTCAGTCCTTTTTTGAGGGGGGTTTTCACACGCAAATGTTGCGTTTACACAATTTACGGTTGAATTGCACAGTATTAAGTTTACTCTGCACCAGCTATTTTAACCTACAATTTGGTTAACGCTACATTTTTAGTAGTAGGTATAAATTTATACCTCGGCATCTACTTACTACAGTAGGTACAATACATTCTCTCTTTCTGGGAGAATTCATAATTGAAGCCTTACACAGTCGCTTGCTTAAGCAAGATTTTGTTATCCTTATCTCCTATTCTGATTTGAACATTTCAAGTGCTGAGATTTCTGACTGGCTAAGAGTCAGTTAAGTGACCAAAGAGTATAATCGACATCAACCCTCAATGACTTGTTCCAGACAAATTATTTGCATATGATGCGGGAATACACTGATCTTAAGTCTCACTTCTGGCATAAGTCATTCACGATACGGAGTCCGTTTCTGCCTTGCTATTCGTTTCTATGCAATTTTGGTGTTTGATGAAGCAGATAAAAGGGGGATCTGTAAGAGTTTGTTGGACCCTGTCATTCTATTAACAGCTTTCCACACCTCATTTGGGCAAGTAATGACTAACTAATTACAAGCCACTGTTCAAACAGCAGCCATGCATCATCAGATCTGCAAATCGCTATCTTAATTTCCTCTCCGTATTTTCATCTTCTGCTGTCCTTCAGTTCGGATCTGATTTAACCATTCCATGTCATGTACGCATACACAGGATGATGATGATGATGATGATAATGATGTTTAACGTTTATTAATAATTCTCTAGTAGACGAATGCATACCGCTATTTGATTTCAGCAGCAGGTAGACTGGGAAAATTTGTGGAGAGCAATTTTTTTATTCCTCTAACATCCCTATTTATAAGACACTCAGGTCTTTAAAAGCAATGGATGCTTTTATATCAGCTTAAAGCACTGTAAATGGCATCCCAGAACAAAGTCAGAGTAGAGCTAAATTGCAAAGCGTTTCCTGAGATAATTGGGTTATTTGCTTTCCTTTGTGGAATGAGAAAGAGAGAGGCAGGTATGTGGAGAGTGAAAGATAAAGAGGTGAGGAGTAGATAGATAGAGGAAAGTAGCCTAATGGAGAATGATGAAAGATGGTCTGTGGAACTGAGAGACGATTACTGGTAAACCGTACAAAACGCAGGATCTGCTGTAATGGCTCAAAAAAACAGAAAGCAGATATGTCTGTTACACACTGGAGAAATTCCCGCACCGATTATCTGAAACAATACTAGGCTGCTTTACAAAGACACTGGCAGTACTCTCTTTTATCGTCTAACTAAAGTCGTTCTTTACTGCTGAACTGATTTTAATTAGGTTTGATATTCATCATGTTTGTTACTGCGAGTGTATACAACATTACATTCTTACATCTAGTTGATATAAAGATCAAAATCTTTAAAATGACTCTTGCACGAGAGTTGTTGACGCAGCGTCTCTTTCGAAAGAATCCTCTTTATTGTGTTAAATAAATAATTCTCTCTGCAATGTGTTTGCATTAACAGTATAATCATTTCCCGGGCTTTGATGCGTTCCCATCATCCCTAAATACTGCTGGATAAGTAACCAGTGGTTACTGATTCACTACTGATCCCTACGGAAGACTATAAAGTCTGGTGAGGGAAAAAAAAATAAACATATCTTAGACTTATTTAGAAGAATTTGCGATCTACACTTAATGATGTGGATCAACCAGAAGTCTTCCACGGAATGACTTTCCTAATCTAGTAGTGAAAGATTCAAGTACGCCTGCGAAATGTGCTATAATTATGAGGACACGTGTCATTAAGGGAGGGTTCTGTAAAGCTCACTTTGTTTGGAGTGTTCTTTTCTATAAACATGTCGGTTGAGAATTTCCTTCCCTTTAGAAGTACATTTCCTGAGTGGGATCAGTATGGATAATTAAGAATGTCTATCAAAAAGATGTATGCTTTCCTTAGAAGTGATAAACAAATTACAAATCATTTCGGGTTTCCTAATTAATAAATGTGGATTGACATCATCACGGACACTCAAATAGAATGAACCAATCATATTACATTTAAAAAAATGAATAAATAAACAAACATTTTAGTCATCACTGTTCTCTCTAAAAGACAGCACTGCAATTTTTGAACAGCTCTTAAAATCTATCTCACTTTCACATAAACACACCTGTAATCAAACAGCAGTTACAAGAGGATTAAAAAACACAAACTGTTCATTGCTGGAAATTATTATTACTGCTGCATAACATCATAATGCTCACCAATATTTAGAACTGTGTGTACCTTGCAAAATGTATTCTCAGTGACTTTTTTTTTTTTTTTTTTAATACAGTGCAAATTTCAGCGATAATCACTACAGAAACAAATTTCACAACATTGTTTAGTCTTTTTCAAGGGGAGGGGGTTGCCTTTACAAATTGCATCAGATAATCGAGTTTACAGAGATCTTGCTTGCGTGCGCGTGCTTGTGTGTTTTCAGACAGTTCCACACAGCATCTACTGCTCTTATCACTGTAACTGTAACTTAACGCTGTCTGTTTCCACCCTCCATAACTCGGGGATCTGATAACCAATAAAGCAATGAGTCTGGCAGGACAAAACGTGGCTCCCAGCTCCAATTAGTTCTGCTTGGTTTGTGGCCACAGACCACCTCTTCAACCTTTGGGCATGCCAGCTGGACTATTAATGCAGAATCCAGGCACCAGATTTGAAAAACAGAATGTGTACTGTATTTGAATAAGTCGCAGCATAGTTAGAAAACAATTACATGCTCACATACATTGTAGGCGTTAAAGCCTAAAAAACCTGAATAGAAAATATAAAATGTATTTTCGAAATGTATAAACTGCATCTCTACAATGTTTTGGTAGCGTATAAGGAGAAGCTCTCCCACCTGTCTTATCCTTTCGGCTTCGAGATATTGAAAAGTGGAAGAAAAATAACCAGTCTTTTTTATTACCGCTATTCTTGTGAGGTAACTTTTTTTTTTTTCTTTTTCGCTTCTAGCTCTGCTGTAGTTTCTTGGGTCATACGAAAGAAAAAAAAATTCTGCAGGGTCAGTTAAAGTTCAACTGAAAAACAGGGGAAGTTTCAGGAAGCCTTAAATTAACTTTATTGCCCTGCACTCAGCACCACAATCAAATAACCCCATAAATAAATCCTACTAATATAGTCAGTCAGTCATCTTCTATACCGCTTTATCCTGTATTCAGGGTCGCGGGGACCTGGAGCCTATCCCAGGAAACTT